>MJUU01011914.1:6091-93614 GCA_002080025.1 Modiolus philippinarum | reverse complement strand
AGGGTTGTAAACGTTTTTCCTAAAAGACGTGTTTATGTTCATTATGTTTATCAAACATGGGCGGGCAGTTGATTTGGTAGATATGCAAAAATACTCAAAACAAAATAAACATTATAAATACTTATTAGCAGTTATAGATGTATTTAGTAAATATGGTTGGTTAATTCCATTAAAAAATAAAACAGGAGTAACAGTAAGTGAAGCATTTAAAACATTATTTAAAGAAAGAAAACCCATATATATATGGTCGGATAAAGGATCAGAATTTTATAATCGACAGGTAAAAGAATTGTTAAAAGATAATAACATAAAGTTATATTCAACTGAAAATGAAGAAAAAAGCAGTGTAGTAGAAAGATGGATAGGAACAATGAAACAACATATGTATAGATATTTTACTGCCTCTGGAACATTTAAATATTATGATGTGTTAGATAAATGGTTAAAAACTATAATAATACGGTACATTCTTCAATTAAAATGACACCAGTTGAAGCAAGTAAATCTAAAAATCAATCAAGAGTTTATAAAAATTTATATCCAGAAAAAGAAGAAAAAAATAAAAAACCTAAATTTAAAGTAGGAGATAGAGTAAGAATAACAAAAAAGAAAAGTCAATTTGAAAAGGGTTATACAACTCGTTGGAGAGGAGAAATATTTGTAATTGAAAAAGTTTTAAATACAAACCCTGTTACTTATAAAATAAAAGATTTAAAAGGTGAAGAAATTATAGGTTTTTTCTATAGTCAAGAATTACAGATGACTAAGTTTTAGATTTTTTTTATACTGTGTTAGACCCGCACTAGAATTTCTTCTTCGGTGTACTCCCGGCTATTTAATTTTTTTATAACTTTTTTTTCTGTGTAGTTTTTTACCACCTCCGGCTGTTTTTTTTTAAACACAATAGTAATATGTCATATTACCCCTCTCCACTACCGACTATTTTTTGAGGAACGAAAAAGATAGTCGGTGGGGGAGAGGGGTAATATGACATATTACTTATGATACCTTGGTATAATTGTTAGGAGGCTCAATTCTGGTGTTGTTTATATCAAGGATTTTTTAACCTATTTAAATTGAATAAATCATTGTTGACTAAATGAATGGATAAAAAAAAATATAAAGGTCCGTGTGCTTTTAACAGAGATTAACGGTATTATAAATTTGGCAGGAAATTGATTTCACTGGATTTTCCCTTAATTTAACAGTAGAACTATTTTTTATCTGAATGATAGGAAGTTATATAAAAAAAAGTTATGAAAAATTGGTAGATGTTCTAATTTGACTTCTATTAGACATTCATGAAAGAAAAATGGAATTCTTTAAGCCATTGAACTGGAAAAAACCAGAGGATTCCGAAATCTGACACAAATTAAAATATGTGATGAGATAGCCACCTTAACTGTTTTGTGCTTTGTATCGCAGCTTACTCTTGTATCAATAGTGAAGCGAATACCAAAGCAAAATGACAAAAACCAAACACATTACAGTTCAGATTAAACACAACGGAGACAACATGCTATTGAAAAACAAATAAACAAAATGAACATGAACGCCTAAAGCAGTGACATTGTGTGTGAACCTCTACATAAAACAGGAGATATCACAAGGTGTTGTTGCATGTAAAGGGTAAGCATGATCTGCCCGGGGCATGATCATTACTCACATAAATATCTAGGATGATGAGCAAAACAATGGTAGTAGAATACCGAAGGAACGAAGCATAAGATTATACAAATCAAAGTCCAGAGACAAGGCAAAAGCAAGAACACCAAAAGACGGAAGACCAATGACACCACATGCCCACAACACACACGAACATTACATATACAACACAAAAAACTAAAGCACTAACAGTGTGAACTCTCAATAAACAAGAGTGACATCAGGTGCTCGGGAAGGGTAAACATGTCCTGCTCTGCACACAGCACCGGTCACACGGCCAGTGAGGCATATGTTTTGAAAGATCTGTTAGGTTACTGATTGGTTATTGTCATTTTCTAACCCTGAGACAAAACCAATTGAGAGCTAGGGTACGTGTTACTTCTCTTACCCTCAAACAGTACCAAGGTGAAATTTTGAAAAGCCTTTGTAATCACTTTAGTATTCAAACACGGACAAGGACAAATCCGTACCACAAACATTATTGACGAAGACAAAACTAAAATCTAACAAGACAACACTGAAAACTAAAGCACTGACAGTGTGAACTCCTATAAAAACCGAGAGCGACATCAGGTGGTCCGGAAAGGTACAACATACATCAAAAAGATGTGTTGATCAAGGACATTATAATTGTTTAGATGAACCAATTTGTTCTTCCACTGTTTTTGTCATAACAATAAGGGACGTAGCAGACAAACAAAATATGTATCAAGTGAACTCTTACCATGACAACTGAAATAAATACATGTTCTGCTCTAATAGAAATCGTTTGAAACAAAAGCAAATTTTGAACTAGATTTTGTCGGTGACGACAGCTATCCCCACACTCCCTGTTTAACACAGGAAACAGTTGTTACACACCCGGGGCATAATTTTTTTTCATTATTTTTTAAATCTACCTCTTGATAGTCGTTATTGTTACTAAAAGAATTCTAGGATATATGGTTGCTAGGTAGAATTCCAAAAAATAACGGGTCTTTGAGACTTTCGGGAAATTAACCAAGATTGGAATCATATTTTTGAAATCCATATGTTGAAAATGTTTGCCATAAACTACACAAACAATTCAAGTACAGTTGCTAGGTAGACTTCCAAAAAATAAGGTGTATTTGAGACTTTCAGGAAATTTACCAAAACTGGAATCAAATATTCCAATTGAATCCAATTGATGAAAATGTTTGTCCTAAATACACAAACAATTTAAGTATGGTTGCTAGGTAGAATTCAAAAAAACAAATAAGTAGTCTTTGAGACTTTCGGAAATTTACCAAAACTGGAATCAAATATTCTTGAAATCCAATTGATGAAAATGTTTGTCCTGAACTAGACAAACATTTTAAGTACAGTTGCTAGGTAGAATTCCAAAAAATAAGAGGTCTTTGAGACTTTCATGAAATTTATCAAAATTGGAACCAGTTATCAGAATTTTTTTTACCAAACACTTGTCAGAATATAAGATAATATGCCAAAATTAAAAAAAAAAGTGTCTTTGACATTTTCAGAAAATTTATCAAAGTTGGAACCGGAACCAAAATTCCCAAAGCTTATTGCAAATCTATAGACTATATGCAACAATTCTGCATTAAGATTTAATACCTTAATCCCGAATGTAGGAGGAGATTGCGTCACATGCCACATGTGTCAAAATCCAAATCTTTGGGTCTTTGATAAAATTGACATCATGGGGCCTTTTGTTTGCACCAAGACCAAAAATATTGCTTAATGCGCATCTACAGACTATATTCAACAATTCTACAACAAAATTAAATTCCTAAATCCATAAAAATAGGAGGAGTTTGTGTCACATGCCGCATGTGTAAAAATTGACATCATGGGGCCTCTTCTTTGTACCAAGACCAATATCGAAAATCCAAAAGCTTATTGCGCATCTACAGACTATATGCAACAATTCTACAACAAAATTAAATCCCTAAATCCAAAAATGTAGGAGGAGTTTGAGTCACAAGGAAACGTGACGGACGGACGGACAGACGGAGGGTATAACATTATCCCCGAACTTTCTTCGGAAGAGCGGGGATAATGAAATTTTTTTTTTCGAATAACAATGAGTCATGTAAATAACATGAACAAGGCCGGATGTGCATTCTAATGTAAAATTAAGTGAGAAACGATCCGTCAGTCCAAGAAAGAATAACCGATAGACAATAGGCACATCGTGAAAACCAAGAACCAATGATATCACATAAGTACGAAATATATATATTTCTATTTTTTACTTACAGGACTTCATTTCAATGGTACCACGTGTAATTCAGACATGGTAGGTTAATTTTTGGCTAGTGAAGCATGTTAATTATAATTCAGTCACACCTTTCACAAAACCAAAATCGTTTGATATATAATAACTAAATACCGAAGTAATTGTGAATTTATTTTCTGCATATGCCAATTTCGACAACTTATGTCTCTTCAGTGCAAATAGAATCAATTGATATAAAAATGATGACTTGGTTCTTTAAATCAAACAAAGAGATCCTTGTACAAAAAGGCATGACACCACTGGTTTGAATAGTGATATAACAGTATCAACTCATTGTAATAAACAATGAAAGGATATGGAGTACATGCAAATGAAACAATCTCACTACATATATACTGAACAACAAAAGTTTAGCAACAATTGGTGTAAATTAAAACCGTCTACTTTTCAGGATACTAAATTTTAATTCATTGGTTTAATTTTACATTTCTGAGCTGGATTTGAGTTTGACTAATTATCAGCATGACGTCTGCAAATTCTAACTATTGCGTTAAATTTATGCAAACTCGAACCAATAAAAAACTTTTTATGCAACGAAAGCGAACAAAACGTTCTTGATTTCCAGAACTGGTTATGTAACGGTTATGTAACGGTGATCATAAAGTTTTTTTTTTCAAAAAATGAAAATCGCCCATGGGAAAAAAGCCCATATTAATTTTCCGACCCAAATTTTAATTTGGTATCTTGTACACCCTACCTGTTAAATGAAGAATTTTTTAGGGTTGGATTTAAGCAAATATTGGAAATTGTTAGCTGAGATCAGAATTTCTCAGCATTTGAGAGCATTTTTAAAATTTAAAATTGTTGAAAATGTGTTGATAAACTTTTTTTGTTCAGTATGGTGAATAAAAGGATATGGAGTAAATGCACATGAGACAAAGTCTCTACAAATACATGGTAAAAAACAAGCAAAGGAACAACGCTTTTATTGTTTTTCTTCATCTTGAAGTCACCATGAGGCCTTCAACAATGAGCTTTGCTCATACCTTATAGTAAGTTCAAGACGGCCCCTAGCACCGGTTTAAGCGGAATTCTTTGCTAATTGTCGAGCAACGAGTATACATGATTAAACCCAGTAATGGAAAAAACGTTTTAATGTTATTAAACCTGGAAAGTTTAGGATAGTAGTTAAACAAAGGCAGCACAAATCAGTAAATTGCTTTGGATGAAAAATTAAAAAAGGAAGTCTTAAGTCTTCCCAACAACATGTTAACGTAGGACTTTTTTATAATCAGATTTTTTTTTTTTTTTCAAATGAAAAAAATAAACCTCTCAGATACATTGATTTTATAACATCTTTCAAATACATTTCAATTTTAGCGTTATGCATTCTGCAAATTATGTCAATGCAATTACACGGTGAATTTAGTTATGTTCTGTTTAAATGTGAAGATGCTTACTACTCTGTTCGGTAGATGTGTTATAACCCTCATCAAATCGTTGGTATTTAAGACCTGTTATTGTAATTTTAAGATTGTACTTTAGAGCTATTTCATTAGTATTCATTTCATCTACAAAGTAAATGTTATTATAGTAAGTTTTGTATAACTTTAGGAAATTACTTGTGTTTTGTAACAAACAATTCAATATGTACTTATTATTTGTAAACAAAAATTAGAAATAGAAATTGCATCTTGCCTAGAAGTTGGTTTATGACAATTATTCTAATTAGCAGGCAAGAAAAACATGTATCCTAAATTTTGAAATTATGGATTTCTTATGTTTGGGTTCTAGTGCTTCTGATGAGGAATTAATTTCCGAAATGGCCATACAGATCATCAAAATTATTGCAGTTGGATTTACCATACGTGTTCATTTACTTCTTATCATTTCATTTCGTAAAATATTGTAAAGAATTATTTTGACTGTATTAATTCCAGGGTATGAAAATTCAAGCTATTGACGGAATAATTATGGTGCACTGCCAAGTAAGTGTGCTAAAAGTATTATTTTCTCTGTAAATTTGGTATTTGTAACGTCGAAATGTGTATTATTTTGGACTTTACCGTATGCTATTTTAATAGCAACGGCGATTTGTTTTAGATATCTGAGGTTTGGTGATATGTTTTACAAATAATTCCTGAATGAAGAAATATTATAATGTAACAAATACAAAATTCAAATAACAGATAACTAAATACCGAAGTTACTGTGAATTCAGATTCTGCAGAAAGTCTCGCGAAGGATAATCTATTGTGCATTTTTGTTGTATGCATTTCTTTTTTTCATATGTAAAATATAATAATATATCGGCAAACAAAGCAACACTCAAATATCAGAAATATAAAAATTCCAATATTAGAGGCGACAGAGAGGAAAACAAGACAAACAAAAGGTAAATCAAAGAAACAGAAATAAGCAACAACTGTCAGTGTAAACCTAAACAATCTTGGGGAATTACTGGTGCTCTTAAGGCGACAAACATCAAACTACCAACATAGTTTTACGTGTAAATTAAAGAAGGAAAGGTAACAGGAAACACTTACAATGGCCGATCATTACAATCACATGTCACAATCAGGGAAAATCTATTTGTGTCAGTTTTCCCTTTCTTTGCAGCAATATACCTGCATCCCGAGCATATGGAGTATATATTTCACAATTAATTCGTTACTGTATAGCGTGCAGTACATACAGTGACTTTGTGGAAAGAGCAAAAGCACTGTCACAAAAACTGCTGAGTCAGGGATATGTTCAGCCTTTGTTCCTTTCGTCCCTTCAGAAATTCTATGGCCGTCACCACGACATCATAGATAGATATGAAATGTCAGTGTCACAAATAAAAACTGACACTTTCAGCTAGATTGGCGTCTTCCTGGATTTGACATAACGGGTTTTGACTTTACCCTGGATTGACCCACTGACAGTGTGACGGGTGCTGTGCACAGAGCAGGACATGCTTACCCTTCCGGAGCACCTGATGTCACTCTTGTTTATTGAGAGTTCACACTGTTAGTGCTTTAGTTTTTTGTGTTGTATATGTACTGTTCGTGTGTTTTGTGGGCATGTGGTGTCTTTGGTCTTCCGTCTTTCGGTGTTCTTGCTCTTGCCTTGTCTCTGGACTTTGATTTGTGTAATTTTGTGCTTTGTTCCTTCGGTATTCTACTGCCGTTGTTTTGATAATAAAGTAAGGATCTCCTGAATGCAAGGATGAAACATGTTTCACTGAATGTTTATATCTTAACCTGAATAATATATTCAAAGTACAGAAACACTGCAAAAAGAAATTAAACCTCACAAAAAATAACAGCATTAAATGTTAAAGCACCTACAATATGAACACCTTTTATAATTGAACATGAAATCCACAGGTGTCACAAAATGCTAAGCATGTCCTGCTCCATATGCATCATTTGTTGGACTGTGATCGAGTCGATCTATTTAATAGTTAGAAACCACTAAAACGTGTAATAAGATTCTGTAACCCATAAAATATTGGTGTACAAACAATCAATCTAATTAAAATTAGATCTACTTCCCTACAGTTAATGAAGGTCTAACAATATCCCATTTGACTACCGGATTTGACTTTACTACCGGATTTGACATGTTCAACACGGCGGGTGTCTTATAAGAAGCAGGAGATGCTAACTGTACCGGTGCACCTGATCTCACCCATGGTTTTTTATTGGGTCCGTGTTGTTCATGTTTGTGTGTGTGTGTCTTCATTTTTCTTTTCTGTGCCGTACCCATGTTGTGTCTCTGCATTTTCCCCTTTTTTTTTGTTTCTGGTATTGCCATTGTCCTTGGATTGTTCGCTTTTGGATTGACGGTTCGGTTCTCACTTACTTTACAGTATTTTTCGATAAATTATTCGAAATCCTTGCTTTTATCTTTTTAACTTATTTTAATTAGATTGACGAACAATTACAATGTACTATAAAACAAATCTTGTGACAATCTTGGGAGTCCAATAAAAACAGGGTTTATCGTCTCTTGGCAATAAAAAAACACAACATACAGACATACAAGTGACAGTTTGACAGAAAAAATATATTGACTCCATTTTCTACTTGCCCGAAAACCGAATTTAAATAATAAATATATCTGTAGTATGTAATGTTAGAAATATTCTGCCTTAGCCGAAATTTTTTGTGTTATGTTTAAGCTTACGGGTTAATTGTACGCTGTTTACCTTTGAAACACATTAGGATTTCTTCTTTTTTTTTTTTTTTTGCTTTTCTCTAACTTCATTAAGTTAATTACCGGACTGACAAACACCGACTGTGACAGTATGACGATAGCCATGCGAGAAGCAGATAGTGCTTACCCTTTCGGGGCACCTAATGATACGTATTTTTTGCAGGGGTTCACACAGTTAGTGCATATATTTTGTGACGTCCTTGTCAATTTTTGTTCATTTGTTTTGTCTCTGAAATGCTGTTGGAATTCTTGTTGGAAATGAATTGTTGGGATTTTGGAACTCCACCTTTTTTGCTTCGGTGTACGAATGTATTGAAGAGATATGCATTGACGAAATGACCATTTGCATAACTAATATTTACTACGAATTCGATGTTTTGATATTTGAATAGGAGATACTTCCATTTGTGTGTTTTATTTATGACTTATCGAAATATTTTTGTTTCAATCAACTAATGAAATTTTTCTTATTTTTTCAGCAATGGCACCATTTGACACCATGCAGTTATAATTCAGTCATTGGTTCCAGTATTCGGGCCTGTTTTTGTCTTTCACAGTTTTGCATCGATGGTATGCTTTATTAAAGATAGAGAACAATTGGAGATCTGTGATAAATATTGATGAAAGAGCAAACAAAAGTCAGATATTACCCGTCATGAATAGCAAAGAGCTTTTTAAGATGAAGATATCTTTATACATTGTCGTATGGGGCCTTCATGGTTGATTTAAATAATCTGAACAAAAAAAATATTATAATTTTTTTACCATGCATACACCATACTTTCAGTTACTTTTAATTGAAATTTTGTGCATACTGCATAGAGTAAGCATCACGTACCAGGAAAATGGAAAGAAAAGCAATTGTCTCTACAAATGACAAAAAAACATCTAAAGTCGGAAAACTTCAAAATATTCAATATTAACAACATAGGCTGTTGACTAATACAAGTAATGCATTTATTTTGAATATAATTTTAATTTTAACTACAAGAATTAACAAAATATATTTGTGTGAGGTGTGTGCTCCGAAGTTTTATAAAACTTCTTAGATTTAGCATTAGACTTGTAACCAATGAAATAATAAGTTTTTTGACCAGCGCCGACGTCCTTGAACAATATTGTTCTTTAAATTATTTATTAATTTCAACATCGCGGTTCTAGTTTCAAACGAAAGGCTATTTGTAAACTTTATCATTGTTTTCTCAAGTACTAAATTCAGAGATTGTTTAATTGTAGCAATTACAGCACATATAACAACTGTTCCAACGTCTCTTACACCAACGTCCTCATTGAAGTCAACACCAATCAGTACAATGACAACAACAAACATCACAACACCAATTACAACCCTGACAATGCCCACAACAACCATGAAAACGCTTCCAACCACAAAATCATCCACATTGAGACCATCAACTCATATAATATCAACGGTAACAACCATTCCTGAGACCACAGTGAATAATGGTAATAATTTAAGTCGTAAGAGAACTGATTGCATGTTATAATCGCCATATATACATTTTCTATATATTTTAACTGAAATGTGACCATTTTTCGGCGTTCAACAGCTGAAATTTATTTATGTTTGTGTCTTTATCGACATGTTCCAAGTCTGTGGAAAGAAAGGTTAGAAATCAAGAGAATTATTATTTCTCACTTTTAAATCAGAAAAGGCTTGTTTTTGCAAGTGTGATATTTCAAAGTCTCGTTTCTCAAACAAAAAAAAAAAAACAGCACATACTTAATGCGTTGATATTTCATAACATAGCACAATTTAATGCTCTTTTATCACTTTATTGTTAACAATGCCGTCATTAAACCTTTAACATTATAGCCTAATTCGAGTGTGTTCTTCATGTATAGTACGTTGAATACATGGAAGTAGTTCGCTCATTTTTATAATGTCGTTTGTATGGAAATTGTTAAGGTGTTTGCCCGTTTCCAAGACTGAATTAAAATAACCAGACACAACACCTATAAAAACCCTGACAATGCCCATTACAACCATGAAAACGTCTCCAACCACACAATCAACCACACTGAGACCATCAACTCATATAATATCAACGGTAACAACCATTCGCACGCGTCTGTTCTACTCTTGGTGACTTTAATGAACGTAACCTTACTATCTATCCAAACTATTACAACAAGGTTACAGAGTTCATAGATTGATAAACACATTTAAGAAGTTTTATAGTAGATATGAACATTTGGTATCTAAATATAATGCGACTCGGAAACAGCTTATTACTGAGGGCATTTCTCACCCTCGTTTTTTCCCAAATGTTGTTAAAAAATGTCAAAAAAGATAAAAAAATCCAGAAATACTGGGACGTAACTTACATTCTTTACCTTATAGGGGATATTGACCGGATATTCTTCATGATTCCATTAAATTGGCTTTGGGATCCAATGAACTGAAGATTTTACAATTATACTGGCCTCTCACTGATACTGCCGATGTCTACTGAAATCCATGATGATTCTTTACCAAGCCCTTCGGGAAGTTTTGAATTTGATTATTATTCTGTAGTGCGACAGTGTTTTACCAGCAGACTAGATTACTTGAGCTAGCCGGTAGTTTAGCGGCGAGCACTCCTCGACCCATCTTTCTAAATTACGGTTTGTCTATTCTTTCCTTTTCAAGATTGTGGTCTTAGAGTTAGTGGTCTACCTGTATTGGGTTTTATTTGTGTTTATTTGTATTTGTGTTTATTATACTATAGGGAAACGGGATAGGGAAAGGGGAGGTTTTGGTACCCATAAACCGGTTTAACCCTACCACTGACTGTTGACAGTGCCGTTACCAAGTCCGGCTATCACGACTTCTTATCGTTATCTATGTTTGTCTTTTGTCATTTTATTGTTTTTCTTGTGCAGTTCCCTGGTTGATTGTGACATGTGATTGTATGTTCGGCAATTGTAAGTGTTACCTGTTACCTTTCCTTCTGTGCAAACAAAATATTAAGATATGTTCTTGTAAGATTTTCATCGTTGCGGACTGGCAAACTTCATCAGAGTATTTGAATTCGTAAGTTTTCCTGTCTTGATTTTCACTTGTATGAGATTCTTTTCTGCAACTTCTAATTACCGATAAGTAAACAACGTATATAACCGCACTATGTTCAGCCATTATTTCATTCGTCCGATCAGAAATTCTATGGCCTTCACATTGACATCATAGATAAAGATATAATGTCGATGTCACACACTGTCATTTTCAGCCATATTCACGTCTTTCTGGATTTGTCATTATCTGATTTACCCTCGATTACCCCAATGACAGTGTGATGGGTGCTGTATACAGAGCAGGACATGCTGCCCTTCAGGAGCACTGATGTCATTTTTTGAGATTTCACTCTGTTAGTGCTTTAGTTTTATTGTTATATTTGTAGTGTTGATGTTTTGCGGTTGTGTACCGTCATTGGTTTTCCGTTTTTCTGGTGTTATTGCTTTTGCCTAGCTTGTCTATGGACTTTGAATTATGTAATCTTGTTCTTTGTTCTTTCGGTATTCTACTGCCGTTGTTTTATAAACAGAAAAATCAAGTTAATATCTTCTTTAAATGTGTCAATGTCTAAAATATTTTATTCACACAAAAAAAGAAAACGATGGTGTCACTTCAGTTGTATTTTCAAAGGTATTTTTATACAAATTTGAGCGTTGTTGCGTTCCCATATCATGTGTATAATATTATCAAAACCATCTGATTCGTACAAAGCGAGATTGATCATATTCTCCATCAGTATTAATATCTTTAGAAAGAATGTTTTATTTTATGTATGCAACAATCAATCTGTAAAATAAAACAAATACTTATAGGTCATTTCTTCTCTGTATATAAAAACATAAATTACTTACTGAAAGAGGCTTCTGTGCTCAAAATGAGGATTTTTGATTACAGAGAAACAACGATTTTGTCACAAATGTGGAGATGAAACTCTCGGAATACCATGTAGTATGGACGAAGTCCAAGCAAGTTCTTTAACGCCATGCTTAAAAGATGAACATTTTTGTATGACAGATATAGTAAAAGATCAATATGGTAATCTTGATGTATTTAAAAGGTAACTTATATAAATCCATTTATGCAATACATAATGATTATTGTTGAAGACCTCATGGTGACTTCAAGATGAAGAACAACAATAAAAAACGTTGTTCCATTGCTTGGTTTTACCATGTATTTGTAGATTTTGTCTCATTTGCATTTACTCCATATCCCTTCATTGTAAATACATATTGCAAAATAAAATGTAGCACTCTTTCATACTAAATAAAATGTAGCACTCTTTCATGCTAATTTCACGAAAAGAAAATTGGAATCTTTACAATTTAAAAAAAATCGAGTTTTCAAACTTTCTGATATCTATCTTGTATGAAGAAAAGCATACTTTAACTACTATATATTTAACGGTAACTTTGGTATTTTGTTATTTAGTTCCTATCAACACAATTATATAACATGATCATTAGGATCCGAACTTTGTACAACTGGAAGCAAAAAACGGGTTTTTTTGTCTTCATTGTGAATACATTTCCAGTCATTTAAAACATTTTCTGAAACACCTAAACGTGAATATGTGAAGTTTAATTTGTAAGATAACAGTGGACTTAAGGTGGGACGTAACTTACACTATTTACGTAATAGGGGATATCGGCAAGATATTCTGCTTGCATCCGTTAAATTAGCTTTGAGACCTAGTGACCTGAAAATTTTGCACACATACTGGCCTCTCACTGATACTGCCGATGTCTATTGAAATTTATGATGATTCTTAACCAAATCCTACGGGAAGTTTTGAGTTTGATTTTTCTTCCGTAGTGCGACAGTGTTCTACCAGCAGACTAGGCTCCTTGAGCTAGCCAGCAGTTTAGCGACGACCACCCCTTGACCCATCTTTCCAAATTACGTATTGTCTTTTTCTCTCCTTTCAAGATTGTGGTCATGGAGTTAGTAGTCTACCTGTATTGGGTTTTATTCGTATGTTTTATACTATAGGGAAATGGGACAGATAAAGGGGAGGTTTGGGTACCCATAAACCGGTTTAACCCTACCGCTGGCTTCTGCTAGTGCCGGTATCAAGTCCGGCTGTCCCGAGTCCTATCGTTGTCTGCGTTTGTCTTTTGTCCTATACGTGTTTTTCTTGTGTAGTTCCCTTGCAAATTATTGCATGTAATTATAATTTTCAGCCATTGTAGGTGTTTCCTATTATCCATTTTTTAACATTAATGAAATATTTTGTACAATATAAACAGATAACAAACGAACATTACGTTACGGTGACATTCGATTGGTAAAGACACAGAACACAGAACTTGAAGACTTTTAATACTTAACATTGTTCTCCGTATCCCGGAATGGACATTTTCGTCATCAGTAGTAAACATCTGTTGTTAAAATCTCATTTGTTTTGAAATACTGTCCTTAATAAATCTGACTTCTGTATTTCTTTTCAAAACGACTGAGCTTATGCATAATATTTAATTTATCTTTTTGTATCTTTTTATCTGTACCTTTTGTACCTTTTTTTCTTTTTTCCTTAGCTGATTTTGGCTTTAATATTTAGAACCCATAAGATGGTAAATTGGTCTTTGTCAGACTTTACACAAATGTCTGTTTATGGATTTCAAAATGTTTTGATCTGCACTGAAAATCGATAAGTTGTCGACATTGCCATATGCAGAAACTAAACTTACAATAATTTCGGTATTTAGTTATTCGGTATTTTGTTATTATAAACATAACAAGGATGAATCCATACAAATATGTAAATATTTCTATGTTACTTGTAGACTCATTACAGCCTTTATTTGTCTTATGAACATGGACTTGGTTTTTGTTTTGGTCGGTTTAACCTGGAGATGGGATGTTGTCTCCTTGACATTTACCCAATTAATTTTCTTTTTTTTTTCGTGTTAACTATTCATTACATTTCTAAAGCTAAGTTGTTAATATCGATGCACATTAAGGCATTGAAGTTCCTAATGTTGTCTATGTTTGTCTTTTGTCATTTTGTTGTTTTTCTTTTGCGGTACCCTGGTGGATTATGGCATATAATTGTAATGTTCGGTAGGTGTTTCCTGTTATCTTTCCTTCATTAATTGTTATATATTGAATATGGGGCCTTCAATTTTTATTTACTTGTATTTTCAGATGTGCAAATAAGAATACATGTGACCAACAGTGGATAAATGATTCATTTCACCATGACTACTGTAAACAGTATGGAGATATACCAACACCGGCTGTATATGAATGTCATCTCTGTTGTGTAGGGGATGGATGTAATGGATATATGGCGCCTAATACTACCTCGTTATATACTGTCAGATAGTACCAAATTCTTATACATTACGATTTAGATGGCAACGACTTAAATTATAAATATTGGATTATCAATTTTCAACTGAGAGAGTGGTTAAAGAGACAAGCCATATATGGAATATGCCTTTAATAATAAATTTGTGAAAAAAAAACATATTTAATCTTAATGTCATGCTTTGCCAGAATATATGTATTCTCATCTTCAACATATGACCGAAGTCAATATGTAGCTAATGCATGAGTTATGATTAACATTATCGAATATTGTGAAATCGAGAACAGAAAGTTACATTTAGCGGCTTTCCAAAGTTCCTAACGGTATTTACGTTTGTCTTTTGTCTTATTTCTGTTTTTCCTGTGTAGTGCCCTGGCACATTGTCGCTTATTATTGTAATTTTGAGCCATTATAGATATTGCATATCTTTGTGTTGTGTGATTGTTCTACAATGTTTTGGTTTGTGTTATGTTCCTTGACTTTGATATATTTAATTTACTTGACTTATTAATTCTGTTGCCGTTGCTTTATTAATACAAAATATCTCGTGTGAGCTTCCTGACAAAGTATAAACATGTAATTTTTGTGAAAAGAACTTGTGAAAACTCAAGTCAATCGGATTATAATGTATTATCAAAGCATTAATCTTGAAAAAAAACAATGAAAAAATATTGACAAGATTGAAAAAAGTCACGATTCTTTGTAAAAAAACGTGATTTTCGATTCCCATAAATTACAGTAAATGTACACACTGTGCATTTTTTTTAATTGATAGAATTAAGGGTTCTGCTCATGCACCGAAACTAAAAAAAAATACACAATTTTAAATGGATACGGCTCTTCCCCTTTTTGCACAGTATACAAGGTAGGACTAATCAATAGCACAACGATTTTACTGTTGTTCTAACTTAAAGTCAAATCGTTGCCTTCAAAACAGCGGCAGTAGAATACCGAAGGAAAAAAGTAGTGAAATTTACAAAAATCGAAGTCCAAAGACATGGCCAAAACACAGAACACAGAAAACAATGACGTAAGACACAAAAACAATGACGTTAGACAGATACAAAGCACAGAAATAGAAATCACAACATTCAAAACAAAGGCACCCAAGGTATGAACTCCAGTGAAACTAATTGACATCAGGTGCTCCGGAAGGGTAAGCATGTCCTGCTCTGTTAACAGCACCCGTCACACTGTGAGTGAGTCAATCTAGGAAAATGTCAAAGTCGGTAGTCAAATCCGAGAATATAGCTGAAAATGTCCACTTTCATTTGGGATACTGACACGTCATGTCTTTCAATGATGTTATGGTGACTGCCATAGAATTTCTTGAGGGATAAGTTGAACAAATCCCTGACTAAGCAGCTTTTGGGACAGTGTTTTTGCTCTGTTCAAAAACTCACTTTACAAACTACATGCTCGACAGTAACGAATCAACTGTGAAATGTAGACTCCATAGTCTGGAGAGGTAGATATATTGCTGCTAAGAAAGGGAAAGTTCACAATTGGGAAATTAAAATCATCCCGCTTGTCATATAGCTTAGATTTCAAACGTCAATCTTCGTGAATATACAATAAAAGATCTTGGTAGGAAGCTGAAGTAGGTGTTTCAGTTGTTTCTTTAATTTTAAGCTCATTGGGATAGATCTGATGGGAATACTTCTTAAAATTAGGATTATTAAGAGAAAGTACATCGTCTATGTAGCGGAAGCTGAAATTTATGGACTTGGGTAAATGTTTTTGTTTTCTTTGAAAAAGCCCCTGTAAAAACTTGGCCTCGTACGAGTAAAGGAAAAGGTCAGCTAAAAGCGGTGCATAGTTAGTTGCCATAGGAATCCCTATTGTCTGTTGGAAAACAAGACCTCCGAATTCAACAAAAATATTGTCGATCAAAAAGTATGTAATTTTTGAACCACTAAAAGATAACTGTTTTTCGTTAAAAACTTTGAAAAGCATTTTTCATGTGACGAATGTTATATTTCACTTCAAGTATATTAATAGTTTGTGTGTTTTACGAAAGGATATGGAGTAAATGAACATGAGACCATAACGCATATGTTAACTCAAACTGCTATAATCTTAATGAGCTTTCAAAAAATGTTTAAAATGCATAAAACCAAACGAAAGCCGAATAATCAGTATGAGGACAAAACTAAGATGGAGGGAGTTAATCCTTCGGTTTTAGAATTTACATAAATTTAGATAATAGTAATTGAACAAAGTGTACACATGAGATATTATCTCATGTACAAGTACACCAGATCTAAGAAAAATAAAGAGCATACATCTCTACCACGGGGAATTGTTTTATCAACTCCACACTGCAATAAAAGACAAACACCTGTATTAAATATTTTACGAAAAGATATGGAGTAAATGAATATGAGACCATAACACATATTATGTTAACTCCAACTGCTATAATTTTAATGAGCTGTACATGTATAACGGGGTATGAGAAAGCTAAAAGGCGAGCTATTCAGTTTTGACGCACATTTTTGTTATTAAGGCACTCATCGCTGCATTAAACTATGAATAATTCCTCTTTCAAAAGTCTTGTTTTAAGCTTCCGTAATATTTTGGCTGTGTGATGATCTGCGCCATGTGGAATAATTATAACTTGGATTCACCCTAACCATACATGTACTTTAAAAATGAACAAAAAATTGTGCCAATACCAGACAGTACTTAAGTATTTTTCAAGAAACAGGAGCATCGTTCTTGTTAAAATCATTTGAGAATTTCATTTGGTTTTTTTATTTAATGTTTTCATGTTATGTCTTCCAAAACTGTAATTTGCATCTGCACCAATATAAATTGTCGAAATAGAGAATTTAATTTAAATGCAATTTTATTATTGTGTTCTGATCTGTATGTGGGATTGTTGTATTTGTTACATCTATTTGCCAATTTAATTTTTGATAAGTTTTGTCATCCATGTTTGTAGTAAAATTGGTTTAATCGGGTTGACACTTCAAAAATTCGAACAAAACGAGGTATGATTATAACTATCTTCAAACAGCGAACAAACTGCGACAAACATTATAAAGTGTAAGTGAATACTTTAGCAAATACATAATTTTTGATTTATTCATATTTATTTTGATGTGAAAATTGAACAACGTGAAACAAAATTCATAAGAGACTTAACACAAAAAATGATAATAACAGCTTATATTTCATCTAACGGTTATAAAACAAACCAATTTTTAAACAATTCGCGAAATTTGACGCCTGCGAAAATAACTTCTCATACTGTATTGTTTGTGAAGGGTTTAACGTTACTTTCAGGGTTATATTTCAGCTATACCATGCCGATCAGTACTTTGAAGCCGGAGTATCCAGAGATAACCACCGACTTTAGCTTGGACATATCTTACCACGTATACAGTTTCATGTCAAGTGCACCGTCTTTGTAATTTACAAAGTGGAGCGTGAAACTCACAACCCAGAGGTGATAGGCTACAATGATTGTACAGGTTAACTTACTACATTTACCACTTACCATTTACATTTAGCCACCCAGGTCCCCTATATCAGTTTCAAATCAAGGCGATATAATGTGAATTAATTGATTACAAAAAACAACGATTGACATCAGATATTAATGTTTTGAACAAAGACGGTAACATTATTTTACAAATGTTTAAAAATTCACTATTTGAAGTGTATTCAATGAAAACTGATTAAATTGGAACCCTGATTTGAAAATATCAATTAAATAAATAGACATTTTATCTGCAAAGGGAGGAACCTTTAACATTTTGTAAAATATGTCATTTTTCTTGTCGTACATGTTGTATCATTTGTTTATTGTTATATTACTCTTGTTGATGTTAAATTAAACATAAGCTTTCTTTTTTATTCATATTTTTTAATACAATAATCAAAATAGTAAATGCCATTGAAGGCAAAATCACAACATCAAGGCTGCTCTTATTTTGTGATATTGACCAGGAAACTGAAATATTCCTCGCTTTCGGATTTGGCAATCTCAGTTCTCTTGTCCTTTTCATAACTCTTACATTTTTGACATTACCATCAATGACAACTGTGTATTAGCATACAGAAGTTTACCTATAACATACTTTTTTGATCCAAGAAAACGAGTTTAAACCCACCGCAATTTTTGTGCCTGTCCCAAGTCAGGAATATGTTAGTCATTGGCTTGTTCTTGTCCTCATATAAATTTTTAGTTTCTTGATTCGGGTTATTGGGTGTGGTTTATTTCCATTGATTTATTCACTTTCTTACTTTTGTTTGGGGGGGGGGGGGCATTTAGGGCTTACTATTTGGTATGAGATCCCTCACTGTGTTGAAGACCGTACGGTGACCCCTAGAGGCTTTCCTTTAGGTCGTTGAAACCTGGAGATGGGATATTGCATCCTTGACATTTACCCCATTTCCCTTCCTTTTCATATTTTAAACTTTTATAACAAGGTTTCATATTTCTTAAATTATTAAATGTCAAAAATGCCACAACTTGATGAAAAAATACAACAGAAAAACTTGGACGTTACCTACATTCTTTTTGTATTAATTGATATCGACGGGATATTCTACACGAATCCGTTAAATTGGCTATGGGATCCATCATACTGAAGATTTTAAACGTATACCACCGTCTCATTGATATTGCCGATGTCTACTGAAATGCATGATGACTCTTAAACAAGCCCTTCTTTGAAGATTTGAGTTTAATTTTTCCTCTTGCGACAATGTTTTACCGGTAGACAAGGCTCCTTGAGCTAGCCGACAGTATAGTGGCAAGCACTCTTTAACCAATTTCTTTAAATTGCGTTTTGTCTCAAAATTACGTTTTTTATATATATATTTTTTTTAGTTAGCAGTCTACCCATATTGGGTTTTATTTGCTTATCATACATATTGATTGATATTAAGCTTTTAAAGTAAAATTATTCATATTATCCTTCTTTCAGAGGTTTGTTTCCACTGGATTTTCCGTATCTTCTACAGATTTTCAAGTAAAAAAAAGCACGCTACGAATTTGTATTGCAAATATACGGTTTATTCATAAATCTAGAAATAAAACATACCTATTTCCGAAATTTTGAAATCATTGTTTAAGAGAAGCTTCTGACAGAAAAACTAAAGCGCACATACAGTTGTTATAGATCCTGTCAAAATAATGCAGCAGCACACGTCCCTAGGTTACGGATAGTGGAATACACTGTCTATATATACAGAGAAGTCAGAAAACTGAAAGCCTGAACACAACCATTGTAGACAAACTGTTAATGGAAACGTCACGCCCAATGAAGTATAAAGACACCTTCTATGTTTAGCGCACAAGGCCGTATAGAATTAACAATGAAGGGATATGGAGTAAATGCAAATGAGACAAAGTCTCTACAAATACATTGTAAAAATAAGCAATGGAACAACGCTTTTATTGTTGTTCTTCATTTTGAAGTCACCATGAAGCCTTCAACAATGAGCTTTACTCATACCTCATAGCAAGTTCAAGACTGCCCCTAGCACCGGAATAGTATAGAAGAAAATATTTTTTGTCCTTACCAATTTCTCCAATTTTCCAGTGGCAATCGAAACTCACTGCCATATTTGTCCATTCATTCCTTGTATCTTTCTTCTTTACTTATGATACAATTTTGTATGGGAACGACATCGAAGAGTTTATCTCCCGTCCCTACCCATTTTTACTATTTTTTAGATAAAATTACGGAAGGCCTGACAACAAACCATTGTAGACTGTAGAGAAATGCCATACACCGTGCAGCGCAAAGATCTCATACTATAGCTGACTTGGAAGGCTTAAATTCCTGTCCCTTCCCATTTTCCAGATGCAGTAGGATGGACAACTCCAGCAGTAAATCGTTGTAGACAAACTACATAAAGACCCCCTTCTATGTTTTGGTACAAGGTCATATGGAAGGCTTAATTTCCAGCCTCTACCCATTTTGCAGTATAGGTGGGGAAGACAGAACCTAATATAGAAAGCCTGACAACAAACCATTGTAGACAAACTGTAGAGAAATGCCATGCCCCATGCAGTATACAGATCTCATACATGAACAGACTCACTAGGAGGTTGCACGGAAGGCTTAATTTCCTGCTCCTACCCATTTTAGTGGCAGTATGATGGACAGCTCATGAAAAGGAAAGAGCATTTTTCGTACAAGAGCAGACTCACTAGTAGTCATATGGAAAGCTTAATTCCCCCTACCCATTTCGCTCATTTCCAAGTGGCAATAAAACCTTGTTGCATCAGTTGTACCTTCCTCTTTACATCTTTCTACTTTTATGGATGACGTTTTGAATTGATTAACTTGTTCTCGTACTAATTATGCTGATATAGCTGAAATATTGCTCACCAATCAATCAATCAAAACAATGAAATAAAACAAACGATTGATAAAACGGATGAAATGATCTACACAGATGATATGACAAAATTTGTTGATGTCATATATTAAGAAAATTTGTTCATAACGGAAATCATTTTCCTCTCGTAACAGAAATACGGTCATCATATTCCTTTCGCAATAACGGCCATCATTTTCATTTCGTAATAACGGCCATCATTTTCATTTCGTAATAACTGCCATCGTTTTCATTTCGTAATAACTGCCATCATTTTTTCATTTCGTAGTCATATGTACAGGTGTTATTCACACCAAAAAAAATAAGTTTCTTTCATTTGTTTTATATACGTAAAAAATCTCAAAATACGGATGACTACTGCTGGAAAACTGATACAAGTTTTGTAAATAGGTTTGCAGTACCACAGCATATAAAGTACTGACCCTCTGGTATTTGATTTTTGTGATAACATCTTTATAGTCTCAGACGAAGCATTTTTAGAGTAAGTTACTTAATATTTCGTATTTTCATAGTTAAAGGTGAGCTATGTAATGATTTGTCATACGTATTTTGCTATAGAGATAAAACAACACAATCACAAATTTTATTTTAACAAAACGTTATCCTTGGTAGCTGAAACACGCTGGTACATTAAACGCATAATCACATGCTTCAAGTTTTTCATTGAATACTAGTCCTGGATCACACGGTGTACGATACGTAAATCCATAAGAACACTGAAAGAATGATCCACAGTCCTGTGGATCTCTGTATAATCCATCTCTCTTACCATAGCAGAATCCTCCTGAAAAAATGGAAATAAAGCAAGTTACTTTTGATGTCGTATGTTAATGATGTCGCCTATAGGCATGTAAATTTGTCACAAGCAAACATAAGCGCATGGAGAAGGAAAATAGTATAATAATAGATTCATCGCTTGCATTTGCTAGTGCCGTAACAAAGTCGGACTGTTTGGAATGCGTAATTTAGCCTTAACACTTGCTTAGGTGTCAACCTGCTCCTCTTCGTATCATTCAATTTGATTGTCAACAATCATCCCGTTATAAATGCAATTCGTAGAAATATATAGAACATTCCTTTGTTACAATTCTTTAATAAACATTTGAATCCTAGAATTTTCAATCCATGCATTGAAGGATGTTGGAGAATATGTTATATAGATGTATGTTACGACTTATCTAGGTTTATATTCTGTTGAAGTGAAACATCAAGGTAAAACCTTGAATTTGATTGGTAAGCATGACAGATTATGAGACCGTATACCCATGGAAGGAAAAGCCTGTAAAATAATTGTGTAGTACTTCTTAAAGAATATATTAGTTACTAGGGCTTCACGACATGGATATGGGTTCATATTCCCTGTGTTTGCCCAATATCCCCTTTGCCTGACGGCTCAGGGGATATGAAACACAGACAGGGAATATCAACCCGTATCTACTGTGAAGATTCCCGAATAGCATAGTATTCTGTCAATGATCCCAGGAAAATATTCCAGCAATATTCATATTCATCTAAATTTTTCTTATTCTAAGTCTTTTCCAATGATATCTATATATAATTTTTTTTTCATTTGACCATTTTAGAGTATTTAAAGGGCTTAAAATTTTTCACTCGTTTAATTTTTTTTAATATTATCAGTATTAAAACTATATATGTTCATGCCGACTTAACGCAGTTATAAATTATTTCAAATGCACATATCTGTAGTATAAACACATTTGAAAGTAGGCATAATAATTATAGTAAATTTTAATTTTTTGAACTGAAATAGATTGGTGTTCTGAATAGTTTGTGCTTTAAAGTACCAAACAGTTCTTGTACAAAATTGAGTCGTTCAATTTTCTCCAAAAACCGAGAATAGAAAGAAACCAAGTTTATGTGTGATATATTAAAATTTTTGAATATCCCTTCGCTCCATTTTTTCTAAATTTAGAATAAAGTGTGAAAAAAATCAATAAAATTGCTGACTCTATGCTTTAAATAACCTCCTTGCAAGAAATCAGACTTTTAAAATTTTTCATTATTTTTAGATAATATTGCACAAAATGTAAGGTAATTGCAACTTGTTCTAAAGAACTTGATGTTGGATAGTTGATTTCATGACAAAATGAATATTTATTTGCTGTTGAAAAAAATAATCACAATTTCAAAATCTTAATCCTACCTGTGGCAATGATACTTTTTATACATTCAAGTATTAGAAAAATTACAAACAGAGTTATCTCCTCATACCCAAGATCTACTCCCTGAAGGAGTACCTAGGATATTTATGGAGATACTACTCACATAGTTCTGTCCTTAGGTGATACGGGATCTAGTATTTAGATCCTATTGGTAATTTGTTCTTTATATTTCGGTATATAAGTTGCGAAAATGCGCATATTCAGAAACTAAATTAACAGTTACTTCAGTATTTTGGTATTAATTACCACTGATCCGATGCCTGTGCTGTTGGACTGCTAATCCTTGAGAATATTCACCAAAACCAGTAGCCAGTACTTCGGTGTTGGCCCGAAACCCGACTGTAAACTTGCAATATCTTTACTTCAACAAATTATGATCAAAACTTAGAAGAATTTCCTTCTCGTATAGCTCTGTCCTTAGCTGATTTTTGCTATTTTATTTTGATCCTATTGGTAATTTATTCGCTATCGGCTTTTACATGGATATCCATTTGTTTTGATTTCATCTGCACAGAAGAGACATAAGTTGTCGAAATGCGTATATGCAGAAACTAAATAAATAGTAACTTCGGTATTTTGTTATTAACCATGTCTTTGGTATTGTACAATGTAATTCATATGATGTTGTGATGCTGGAATTAGGCATGAATAAATACTTTTCTTCGCTTGGAATTGGTGTATTCTGTGGCGTGGTATTCTTTGTACTGCAACCTCTCTATTTGCGTAAGTTAACAACATTAACATAGTGATATACAGTCACTGGTCGTATAGCACTTTGCCAATGACGTAAACAAATAATTTCAGTAGAAATTGTTCCACGACTTTACAAAAGAGCATGGATTTCTGACATTAACCTAACGACTTTCGCAACACTTTTAGATCATAATTTTTCACCGAATTTATTTGGAAACATGCAATATCTAAATTTTAGTAAATTTTGTTTAAAACTAAGGAGTATCTCTCTCTTGCATAGCTCTGTCCTTAGCTGATTTTGGCTTTTCTATTTAGATCTTATTGGTTATTTGTTGTCTATCAGTTTTACACCTATTTCGGTTTATGGACTTCCAAATATTTTGATTTTATCTGCACTGAAGAGACATAAGTTGTCGAGGTGCGCATATGCAGAACCTCAATTCACAGTAACCTCGGTATTTTGTTATTTTTCACCGGTGAATTGAAATTCGGCTCGAAACAGTGAAAATGCTCGACAAAGGCTGGCATTTTTCTGTGTTTCTAGGCCTTATTCTTATATTGTGTTTATGTCATTTTTTATTTATTTCCTCGGCGTTGTTATTGGCTTAATAGCCAGTTCTCCTTTAGTGTTTCGACAAAACAAACTGAAAAGCTTATACCTTTAATCATATGCATTGTGCTAAGTCCAAACTTTGTAACATCTTCCAAGAGAAACCATATCAATTGAGCTAAGGATTGAACTGCTTACAAAATTTGAAATAAATTGTTTTTAGATTGAAATAGCCAAGCCTAACCCCTTTCAAACTGCTGGTTTTGGTCGATTTGCACAGATTTAGTCAGTATAGATATATTAAAACAAAAGAGTATCACAGCATTAATTTCCACTTAAGATAAGGTTCACGGTTTTTAACCAGATATTTATAACTACCTGCTCGTTCTTGAATGAAAAGCAATATATAATACATATATACCTTTGTATGAAGCTGTAGTGATTCTTGTTCTTGCTGGTGCATTTGTTTGAGATGGTGTTATAAATACAGGAAACTGTGTCGGTGTATTAGCTACCACTGGAGGTCTGAATGTTAGTAGTTTCGTTTGAGAATTTGTGTTAACTGGTCCTTTTGTGGAAGCAGGGTTACCAAAAATTAAAAGTTTTGTCTGTGCATTTGTCGGATTTGGTACATTCGTGGCGGGCGTAGGCTGTGGAAAAAACAGTACCTTCGTCTGCGTCTTCGTCGTTGGTTTTGTGGTTGTTGAAGGATTACCAAATATTAACACTATAGGTTTGTGAGAAGAGGTTGGTTTTGGAACATTTGTTGGCGCGGGTGAAAAGAATAAAAGTTTTGTTGATGAACCAGGCTGTTTCGTTGAAGGTTGTGCAGTTTGAGAATTTGAATTACAATTTGTATTATTTGCGAAATCACAAAATTGTGATTTAGAATTAAACTGAAGTCCTGGGGCACAGTGGAGTTCTAGAGCTTTTTGTTGCATGCAAATATAATAAGTGTCACAAGAATCTGGATCTGCGTAAAATCCGTCCTTTTTTCCTGCACAGTTGAATTTGTTCGATCGTGTAGAAGTTGATAATGGTGCTAGAAAAAAAAGACAAATGCATGCAATTCATTTAAAACAATAACATACTTAGCCTTGTCTTACATGTGATAACGAATGTTATCAAAATGATGTCTTGATACATGTACATGCACCAGTAACGGTATCGGATATTATTTTGTCATGCCTATATGCCTATAGTCGACTATATTCATAAATTACATAAATAAGAAAAGTTAACATTTTGTCTGTTTTTCAAATATTTCAGAAACACCTATCCAAGTGATCCTTTGCCGGTCAGAGTTTTCGATCTGTTGCCCGTTGCTACATGTAGTATGTTGCCCGTATGTCCCATTTCATTGGTTAACAACGTCACGTGGTTTTATCGACGTCAAACTAAAATCGATTCCGGTCTGTTGCCCGCTTCAATTGTCATGCTGTTGTTAAAAAACGTCTCGTGTAATGTACATGCCAAAAAGTATATTAAAGGTTATGGATTTGTACATGTTGATGTTATCTTTTATAATGATGATGTGCAACAAATTATTACAGACTGGTATCTCAAACCACAGCCATTTAGTTGAACCCCGTTAAGCCAAACCGTTTTCATCGGACTTACAGCCTTCGGAAATAGCTTGGTCTTCAGGTTCAAGTAAAGGGTTGTTGTCTTCGATCCAGTCAACAACTGTATATTGTTGCTATCTTAATTAACAAATAGTTCATGTCAGGTTCGAACTAGAATCTCAAGGATAAGTGAGGGGTTAAATTTACAGATAGGAATGATTAAATTAATAAAACATTATTCCTGACCTGATTTATTACGATTCTAATCAAAGATGTTCTGATGCGACCCAGAAGAACGCGGAATTCCGTGGGCAGTGCTGTCTGTACCATTGACATAACGATATGAAATCTAATTTGCAGGTTCAAAGCAATGTAAAATGGGGTTTTCCAGTTAATTGGTTTTAACAGAGAAATTTCTTTTCCCACACTAACAGACAATATAATTTTATATATAATATATATATATATATATAATTTTACCTTTACTTACATTTTGATATGAACCTGTGAATTAAAGTTTCCCCCCCAAAAAAAACAAAAAAAAAACAGCAAAGCAAATAATATTAGAATTTGAACTTTCATATTTTTTTCAGGAACAGTTAGATGTTATTACTCTTAACAGAATATGGGTAATAACAGAGTTGTCAAGAGCCGAGGTCCGTGAGACAAAAATAAACCAAATCATGTGGAAACCACCGGAAAATTGTCGACAATAATGGCCCTGAATTACTATAGGGATTGATGCAAACCTGGACCCGTGTCATCGAAGGTGTCTTAGGACTAAAACGTGTCTTAAGACCATCTTATGACAAATCTTCGTCCTAAGTGGGTTCATCGAACATCTCCTAACTTAGGATACATCTCAAAATTTAGCCTAACTTTAGGACTGCTATGGAGGTGTCTTAAGTCTGTCTTAACTTATAGAATTGACCAAATAATTTGTTTTTCTCCTGGAAAATTTTACCTAATTTGTTCTAACCAATAAAACATGCCCATTTTTGCATTTTACGGTTCAAATAAGGTACGTTAAATGACTTTTATTCATTAAATGCAATCATGAAACAAAAGCGCACGAGATTTTCTTTCTGTTCATTGTATTGGAAATTGACAGTTTAAAATCATGCCACCTGTTGATTTCTTTTCATAAGAATATCGGTTTTAATGAAAACTATTAAATTAAAGTTTTTAAAACCAAACACAAAAACACGTATATTTTTCATAATTTTCTTTTTTATAATTGCAATTAGTTGTTTGATATTCACAAAAGATGTCATAAGTTTTCTTAAATATTTTTGAAATAGTATCTGTCCGTTCATGCCATTAGAGTTTCCCAATTTAATGAATGGTTAAAACAACTCGTAAGACCAAAGTTAAGTCATCTTTACTAAGATGGTCTTAGGACAACTTCGATGTGCACCTCAAGATATGTCATAAAACAGTCCTAAGATGGTCCTAATTTTCGTCTTAAGATAATATGTCTTAGGACAAATTTTTTGATACTTTCGATGACACGGCCCCTGTTTTATAGCATAGCATGCAAACCCCCTTTCATTGCGGCAGAGTACGGTAGAAACTCAACAGCAATTGCTCTTGAAAAGTCGTTGACAGTTGAAGGAAATGATCATCTAAGTACTAAGTAAAAAAAGAATCTTGAATCAGACTTCGGACGGAAACTTCATTTTTTTTCCACAAGGAACTGATATCCATTAAATCCATTAACAAACTTTTTAATGGTCTTATGAGACAGCGGTCACTGATACAGTTATGTCTAATGAGAAAGCCTGTGTAATTTGTGCTAGCTTTTAGTCTGCAGTGAAAAGCAATTTTACAAAAATTACCAAATTCACAGTTTTTAAAGAAAATTAATTCACCATATTCTTTCCGTTTCAGTTTTTGAAAATTTTACTTCATCATATCCTTTCAAAGGAGTCTTTTTTGTCCCGATAAAACATTTCATAAATTCTAGCATGAGAAGGTTTGAGAAGTAAATTTTTGTTGTCTGCATTGTAACCTCGAAATAAAAAAAAATGACGAGAACAATTCAGTTTTTTTTTTTTTAATTTTACTTCATCATATCCTTTCGAAGGAGTGTTTATATATATCATGGTATAAAAATGTCATGGATTTTTGCAAAAGAAAATGTTCAAAGTAAAATTTTTAGCCTCAGGTTTACACTCAACATTTAAAATTAATAAAAGTTAAAAATTACAAAAAACCCAAAACAATAAAGTTTTTGAATATTTTACCTCATCATATAGTTTCGAATGAGTTTTTGTGTTGATATCTAAACATTAATGGATTTTAGCAGACTTGAAAAGTAAGATGTTTTGTCTGCGGATTAAAATAAATATTTATAAATGACAGAACAAATAAGGAGTTTTTAATGTGATATAAAAATGTTTTGGATTTTAGCATTTTTATAGGAACCTTTGAAAAGTAAGATTTGTTGTCTGCAGTTCAAACCTGAACAAAAACAATTCAACTTTTTGAACATTTTTATCATCATATCCTTTTCAAGAAGTTTTTATGTCGAGCATAGATATTAGCATGAGAATCAGCATATATATCGCGGCTTTATTGCGACAGCATCTTTTTGTCACCAGAAAGTCGTTTTATACACTTTCCTGTCAATATTGCCACAAATGTTACCAGAAATTGTGAAATGCAGACAGAATGTAGCCAGAACTAGGATTTGCGGCAACAGAGGGTCACAGCTAATGAACTATTATGTTTCATTTAAAAGGCACCAATCAAATGTGACCTAACAAAGGAGATTTTGGCCCCTAATATATCATTTCAATCAAAGCAGAAGAAATTGTTGTATGTTAATGTGATAGAAACTTTAGGAATATCAGAAACCATGTATTCATTTTAACATTATGTATTGTATTAAGTAATTGAAATGATATTTTTCTTACATATTAAGAATAAAGTTATATGGAGTACATGCAAATGAGACAAAATCCCTACAAATGTATGGTTAAACTAACTCTTTTATTGTTGTTCTTCATCTCGAATTCACCATGAGGCCTTCATCAATGATCTTCACTCATACCCCGTAGTAAGTTCAAAACGGCTACTGGCATTGGTTTGAGCGGAATTATATAAAATCTTGATACATTTACATCTTTTTGTAATATGTTATTGAACATTTAAGCTGGTGAAGAGATTATATTACTAATCTGATAAGAGACATATTTAATTAACTTTTACAGATACTACAGTAGGAAGAATACAATGTACAGCAGTTTTCAAAAATGTGCATCTTTAGAATTCAAGCCCTTCCGTAATCATAAGCATGGGTTCATAATTTCTGCATGATTTCATATCGTCAGATTCTAATTAAGACATAGCTGCAATTTACATTAATGTTACATGTACTTAAATGTATGGATGAAAATTTTGCCTTTCATGTTGTTGAATATATCTACACGCATGTCAAAATTATGTTGTGTTAGTTGTGTATTAAATGTAGAATTAAATAACTCGTACAGCTGCAATATTACCACAACACCGATACATAAGCAATGTTGTTGCGGTAATATTACCACAACAATGTTATTATCCCTTTTATGTAAGGGTGTGGTAATATTACCGCAATATTGCTGCTATATAGCCTAAATATTGTTTCTGGTGATATTGCGCCAATACTAATAACATACGAATCCCTATAAAGCCGCAATAAAACCGCAACATATCAGCAGAATGCTGTCACATTGTGGTGGTATAACCAAATGATGTAGCCAGAAGGCCTGTATTTTGGTAAGGGTAAAGAAGAGTAAAACAATTTAGCGTTTTTTTTATATTCGAAATTCATCGTAGTTTTTTATGTCGCTGTATAAAATTTTCAAGGATTACAGCATTAAAACGCTTAAGAAGTAAGATTTTTTTGCCTGCGGTTTCAATACAATATTAAGGGAGTACGAGTGTCGGAAATTTTTTAATTAGAATTAAAATTCCGACCTTTTGTTTTGAAGAGCAATACTAATGGAAAAACTTGAGGAAAAAATTTGAAAATCAATGTAGGAATTTTTTAGATATAAGACGTCAAAATTTTGGCGGTAAACAGATCTCTCTAGAGTTTTCCTTAAATTTGCATAAGATGTTTATAGGCCTTTAAATATATGAAATTATAATTGGAAGTTGATTAAATTTTATACAGGCTTTTTTATGTATTTTAAAGTGACTTATGACCAATAAAATGTGATCCATGTGCAAAACAATTTAGCACTGTTTGAATGGATAAAACCCGAGGATGTATAATGCCTCTGAAATCTGACGCTCGTACTCCCTTAAAAAATAACGAAAACAATTAAGTTTTGACATTTTAACTCATCATATCCTTTCATAGGAGTTTTTTTTTATGTCGCAATGTAAAATTTCATAGAATTAGCATAAGAAGTTTTGAAAAATAAAATTTTTAGCCTGAGGTTTACAATACCGAGGGTATTCCCAGCCCAATAGCAAGACTTGTCTGGCATGAAAATTTGACCTTGCATGTTATCGAAATTTACGGTATTATCAAAATTCTAACCATTTAAAAATACTGAGACTTCATTCCCTATATGGCACTCGGTATATATCTTCTCGTAAAATATTTGGTACTGGATTTTGCTCCTTATTTCGATATATTTGGAAATGAGTACTTCTTTGTTTGACTACTTTTGGATTATGGCTTTCCATATTGTTTGATTTTCATGCTGCTGTTGAGAGGTTACCCATTGGTACACGTGTACAGCATAACGAATTTACTGTTTTTTATGCAACTTCGGTATTTTTTGTATTTAAAAAAAAAACAGAACATTTCATTTTTTTTCAAATTATACTTAATCGTTCCTTAAAGGAGATTTTTATATTTTGATTTAAAAATTTCAAGGATTTCAGTATAATTAGGTATGAGAAGTAAGATTTTTAGTCCGCGGTGTTAACTCAGTACAGTCAAACCTAGTTTTAAAGGTCACCCTTGGGACCAAAATAATATGACCTTTTATATGATTTAATTGATTTAATTAATTTTCAAAGTACAAAGCTATGACTACAATGGGACAAAAACAAAAGGACCTGATTAGACAGTTCTTTGCTGAACGAGATTACTTTTATAACAGGTTTGACTGTATTTAAGAATTACCAAAATAATTAAGATGTTTGAGAATGTACCTTATCATATCCTTTCGAAGGAACATTTTATTTGATGGAATTCATCATAAGAAGTATTGTAAAGTAAGATGTGTAGCCTGATGTTTAAAATCAATATTTTAAAATGACCAGAACAATCCAGTTTCTTATTTTATTTTATTTAAGCATATCCTTTTTAATGTCGCGATATATAATTTTCATAGATTTTTAGTATAAGAATGTCTGTTAAGTATAATGTTTAGTTTTCGATTTAAACTCAGTTTTTAAAAGACAAAACAATTACGTTTTTTTTATTTTTCCCTATCTTATCCCTTCAAAGAAGTTTTTTATGATGCTATAAACAATTTCAATAGATTTTAGCATAAGATAAAATATTTAGTCAACTGTTTCATCCAATTTCTTGTGGGCATTGTGATTATATAAAAAACAGAAAATAGCTCATTTTTTTTTGTATTTATCTATTATTATTATTATTATTATTATTTATTTTTTTGCAAACTATACCTAGTTTTAGTGTTATAGTTAGCAGTTTATATCAATATGAAATTGGGTGTATATCGTTGTCCAGTTATTCCATACCCAGTAGTTCCGGCCTTAAGTAGATCCAATGACCCTGCCTGTATATGCAGATGAATTTAACTGCATTTATCATTTCATTTAAATCATAAGTTCATACGATAGAAGCCAATTCAAAATTGATGTTTTTGTAAACAAGGATAAAAGAGCGGCATTAAATAATAAGAATCATATTTGGGTTACTGTGTGTGGTTTGTTTCCATTGATTTATTCACCTTTTTACCTTTTTGGGACCATTTAGGGCTTGCTATATGGTGTGAGGTTCCTCACTGTGTTGAAGACTGTACTGTGACCCCTAGTTGCTTTGTTTTGGGTCGTTTTAACCTGGATATGGGATGCTGTCTCCTTGACATTTACCCTATTTCCTTTCTTATTCATAATAATAATAGACTTATTGAAGAGCTGATAAAGAATAAATAACAAAGGGATCTAAAAGTTAACACAAATATATCAATTTTATGAGAACAGATTGGCTGCAAGAAATTCAGAAAATCCCTCATTCAATTGACAATGAACTGCATGTGAACGGAAATGGACGTGTAACGATTCATCCCATCCCGTCACATTCCCGTCAGCAATCAGTCCCACGTTCGTCAATCAGTCAGAGCTAGGTTGCACAGAACAATATCGATTAAAGACAGTGATCACTGCCATAAATATGATAATAATTGTTTGAAATACTCACCCGAGTTTACACACAGGAAGCCAAACATAAGAAAAATCGCACGAGACATCATTCTGTAATTTTCGTTGCTTTGGAAGAAGGAAACAAAGACTGCACCTTAAATTTTATCAAATGCAAAACAAAAGACCTTGGACCTATATAGACACTAGATAAACTGTCATGTTCGTCAATACACACCTACATATAGACAGATAAGGTTATCACGTTAACTTGAACTGCTTTTATTATCAACAGAACAGAACCAAAGTATTGTCAAAGAAGTTATTCGATATTTGTATGCCCCCGTGAATCGAAGATTCGGGGGGCATATAGTTTTTGGTCTGTCTGTCTGTTTGTCTGTTTGTCCACAAAAAACTTTAACATTTGGTATATCTTATGAATGGTAAGTGATAGGGCTCTCATATTTTGCATGTGTATTCCTTGTGGCAAGACCTTTCAATGGATACCAAAATTTTTGACCTCGTGACCTTGACCTTTACATGTGATGGACGTTTTGAAAAAAAAATATTTAACTTTAACATTGGGTATATCTTTTGAATGGTAAGTGATATGGCTTTCCTATTTTGCATGTTCATTCCTTGGGGCAAGACCTTTCAATTGGTACCAGAATAGTTGACTTTGTGACCTTGACGTTCACCTGTGAACAACTGCATAAAAACTTTAACTTTGAGCATATCTTTTGAATGGTATGTGATAGGGCTCTCATATTTTGCATGTGTATTCCTTGTGGAGAGACCTTTTTAACCATACCACAATTTTGGATCTCATGACCTTGACCTTGACATGTGATGAACTTTTTGAAAAAAAAAACTTTAATATTGGGTATATCTTTTGAATGATAAGTGATATGACTTTCATATTTTGCATGTGCATTCCTTGTGGCAAGACCTTTTAATTAGTACCAGAAAAGTTGAACTTGTGACCTTGACGTTGGCCTGTGAACAACTGCATAAAAACTTTAACATTGAGCATATCTTTTGAATGGTAAGTGATAAGGGCTTTCATAGTTTGCATGTGTACTCCTTGTGGAGAGACCTTTCAGTTGGTACCAGAAAATTTGACCTTGTCACCTTAACCTTGGCATGTGACTGTCCGGTAAAATTTCACCAGAAAAATGAAATCATATTTTGTTTTATTTTATATATATAGAAATTAAACTCATTTATGACGAAATGTTTCTTGATATCTATAGAATTATTGTAAATCATTCAGCATATTTTCTTCATTTATTCACTTTCGTTTTACAGGTATTTCTTGGGGGAAAGTGAGGAGTACGCTTGCGCAGTGAGGAGAACGCATGCGCAGAAGACTATTGACCAATAGGCATTTCAGATTCTCGAAAATCAAAATGGCGTCCAGTTTCGTCCTGATAAAACGGGGCGGGGTTTAATTTTTCTGTTTCCTTGTGGAAGTTGAAAAGTATTATAAACTTTTAGTATAAGTGGTACTGGGAACAGGTTTGTAGAGGATGATGGGATTGGTATTGCAATATTGCTTAGCCAGATTTATAAATATAGATATGATAAAAAGAATAAGAACAGTAATGTATAAATTTAAAACCAGAAGTTAATAAATAAAGATGAGGTATTGTGCAATAATCAATAATATACAAATACTATAAAAGACTTTTCAATTGTGTTAAACAAAGCGTGGTTGTAGTTTGTAGACCCGGCTACTAAGGCATTGGAGAACGAAAGTTGGAAAGAGATAGAATTGCGTTTTTTGCGGAAGAATACAGAGCTACCCTAGGAGAATGCAAAAACAAAAAGAATAATAAAAAAAGCACGAAACTACTTTGAGTTGCTGTTGGCAAAAAAATAGAGGTTGATCGAATCGGTGACTGTTTTATCACATGTGCAGACCAATAGAAGAAATTACAAAGAAGTACCGAGAAAGGCTTACTTCAAGTATTGATTTGAGTATACAAATACATCATGAGCCACCACACCCTTGTCAATCAAACACGCAATTTTCTATCCAAGGCTATTCCATAGTCTAGCGTATCGTTTTTATCTCATAAAAACAAACCATTATCCGATATATATCATCCACTTATGTTTATAAAGTCCCTCGTGTTTTCTAGTTATATATGTATTACATATATAAATGATGCGGGATGTTACTAAAAATATCTATTATTTCATTTCATCTCTTCTGTGTATTCCTCCACTTTTGGGGAACCAGTATTGATGATCCCTGGTGTAATCAAAGTAATTATAACACTGATAGACAGAACACAATGAGTTGACTATAAATGTTCTAAATAGGGGGGGGAATTGTTTTTTAATATAATGCTTGGATAATGATTGGAGGGGTTCGTTTGGGTGACTTCTGTGTTTTTCTCCAATTGCAATCATCATTTGATGTGATTAAACTTTTCAGTTGATACAAGAATTTATTTCTACAAATTATTTTGTCAGAAGGACATTCATTTTTCAAAGTTGCTAAATGTTTCTTCTTTACTTCTACTCGGGGGCATAAGTGTTTCACAAAACACATCTTGCTAAAAGTGAAGTACATAATAATTCAAGATTATAATACAGCATTTTCTTCTTGATATTTTTTCGTTTCGGTGATACAGCCTATCGGCAAAAATAGGTATTCCTATGGGTACCAACTGTGCACTTTTTATAGCAGATTTATTTCTTTATTGCTACGAGTGACAATTCATGGCAAAAATTCAAAAAGACCTTTCTCAACAGCATTTGGTGGATAAATTTAACAATGCATATAGTTATTTTGACGATATTTTGGCTTTAAATAATCAGATATAATTTATCCCTTAGAACTTACTTTAAATAAATCCAATAGCTGCAGTGATCATACACTATTTCTTGATCTTGATATATCGATAAATCAAGGAAAGTTAAACACTAAACTTTGTGATAAAAGGGATTGTTTCTCCTTCCCTGTAGTCATTTTTCCTTATCTCGACGGCCCTTTAGCCCCTTCTTACAGGGTCTACATTTCACAACTTGTTCGATATGCACGAGTATGTAGTGATGTTTCTGACTTCAACGACCGAAATCTTTGTCTCACTGAAAAACTTCTGCATCAAGGGTTTAGATATCACAAATTGATCAAAACATTCTCTAAATTCTATTATAGATACATTGACTTCTTAAGAAAATTTGGTTCTACATGCAAGCTCTTATAAAACAGGGCATTTCACATCCAAACTTCTATGGAAATATCATTTACAAAGCGCATAAATTCAAAAGTTGTCCTCCCAAAATTATTAATCCATTGAACAAACTTATTCATAAAGGATATAAATACAGCATTGTTGTTAAATCTTTACTTCTGGTTTTTGTTGGCAAAATATTGATCATCTCCAAAATGCTTTACACCATAACTAAATTTAACAATTTTTCATATTGGCAGTATTTGGCATTGCACAATATCATGTTCTTCTTTCATAATTGATGATGTTATTATACGAAATCTATTCAGAAGTATTTCAATTGAGGTTTCATATGTTAGAACGCTTGATATTATAGTCAATGGAAATTATGTCCTTAGATAGCTGTCAGTACGTGCGAGCATTTGTCAGAACAGTACCCGTGTATTTGTCTTCATGTTTTATGTACTTCATTGTAAGGGTACTCGTCTTGATAAGTTGGACTTTTTCTAGTTTGATTTTTACTGTTAGTCTTTTGTGTATTTATGTTTTAGTCATTCACCACACATAGGGGCGGGGGGGGGGGNTTTGGATCCAAGAAAACGAGTTTAACCCACCGCAATTTTTGCGCCTGTCCCAAGTCAGGAATATGTTGGTCATTGGCTTGTCGTTGTCATCTTATTAGATTTTAGTTTTTTGATATTTGGGTCATTGGATGTGGTTTGTTTCCATTAATTTATTCACTTTTTTACCTTTCTTGGGGCCATTTAGGGCTTGGTATATGGTGTGAGGTTCCTCACTGTGTTTAAGACCGTACGATGACCCCTAGATGATTTGTTTTGAGTCGTTTTAACCTGGATATAAGATGTTGTCTCCTTGACATTTACAACATTTCCTTTCCTTTTCATATTTATATGGCAGAGGCTTTGATTGGTCAACACTGACCGTCAATTTTCCCATCTACACACCTGTGACAAAGTGGGTTTCCTGTTTAGTGTGGTTCCTAATATGGTTACAAAAACACTATTCAAAAATAGAACATGAAATCGTTTAATTGCATTAAAATCACAATAACAGTATATTATTTGAACACCTAAGGTCGTCAATCTCGATTTGACTGTCAAAATAATCTACGATTCACGCCCACAAGTATTTAAATCACGTCAATAGAATACTGAAAGAAAGGAGTGGTATTTACAAAAATAGAAGTCCAAAAACATGACAAAAACAAGAACACAGAAAACTATGACGTTAGACAGCTTCAAAGTACACAACATTAAAAAACAAGCCACCCATAGTGCGAACTCCCATGAAACTAAGAGTGACATCAGGCGCTCCGGAAGGGTAAGCATGTCCTACTCTTTTAACAGCACCCGTCACACTATAAGTAAGGCAATCTAGGAAAACGTCAATATCAGTATAGTCAAATCTGGGAAGATATGAATCTAGCTGAAAATGTCCGCTTTTATTTGGGACACTGACACGTCATATCTTTCAATGATGTAATGGTGAGGGGCATTGAATTTCTTTAGATATGAAATCAACATGGTCTGAACAAATCCCTGACTAAGCAGCTTTTTGGGCAATGCTTTGCTCTGTTAAAAAAAAAACTGTACAAACTACATGCTCGACAGTAACAAATCAGCTCTGAAATGTACACCCCATAGGCTGGGAAGGTAGGAATTATGCTGCTAATTAGAAAAAGAGAGTTCACAATCATGCTTTTCATAAAGCTTAGATTTCAAACGTCAGTCTTCTTTAAAAGGCAACAAATATCTAGGTAAGAAACAAAAGTATCAGTTGTTTCTTTAATTTCAAGCTCATTGGGATAGATCTGATGTAAATATTCCTTAAATGGTGGATTATTAAGAGAAGTACGTCGTTTTTGTAGCGGAAACTGAAATTAAAGGACTGTGTTAAATGTTTTTGTTTTCTTTATGTAAGCCCTTGTAAAAACTTGGCCCCTTACAAGTAAAGGAAAAGGTCAGCTAGGAGTGGCATAAAATTAGTTCTCATAGGAATCCCTATTGTCTGTTGGAAAACTCGACCTCCGAATTCGACAAAATATTATCGATAAAAAATTCTAACATTTTGATTACGTCAGTGTACTTCTTATTTGAATCAGTTTGGTCTTTCCCTACTACTAAAAAGGTGTACCTACGTTCTCCATTCTCGGTATATTGTTATTATTTATATACTGTAACACGGCATTTTTTCTATAATGATTAAACAAACTTTTATCACGGCAACATTAACTCTGTTTCCGATTTTATAGTCTGTTGATGTGTTTAATGAACAGTTATGTCGAGAATTATTCTAGCGACGATCACCTCCCATAGTGAATGGGGGTAATAACAAAATTACCGAACAGAGTTGTCAAGAGCCGAAGTCCATGTGACAAAAAGACAAATCGGGTTGAAACTACCGGAAAACTTGTCGACTGTAATGGTCCTGACTTGGTATAGGCATTTCAAAAGAAATGGTTGGTTAAACCGGTTTTATGGCATGCCAAACCAACCTCCCCCTTCCATTGCGGTAGTGTCTGGTAGCAACTCAACAGCATTTGCTATTGCAAGGTCGTAGACAGTTGAAAGAAATGATCATCCCTGTACTAAGTAAAAACCGAAAAAAAAGTTCGGACCGAAACTTCATATTTTTCCACAAGGGACTGATATCTATTAGAGAACTTTTTAAATGATCGCATGAGACGGAATTTTTTTTGCAGTCTTCATTAATAAGGCGGTCACGGAGATAACTATGTCTAATGAGAATGAAGAATGTGCTAACTCTCCCGTAACGAATCAATTGTTAAATATACTCTCCGTAAGCAAGAGAAGTTGGAATATTACTGTCCATGTTAGCGAAATTGATAATTTTGAAATAAATCATACTTTTTGTCGTTAATTTTGGTACTGAGATGACCATTTTCGTCTCATTCGAGATGTAAGTCCAAAAAGATGTAAATCTTTTGGTTTCTCCCGATTCGTATCCTCTAGTTCAGGCGAATATATCAATGGGTTCCATTTAGAAAAAGATGTGTTTTGATAGTAATATCTTCACCAATATATCTTCAATTGAGATTGATGGGTCTAGCATCTTTAATGATCTTTTACGAGTTTCTGAGGACATTCATTCTCGTAAGAATATAAAAACAAATCTTAGAGTAGAGGAGCACAATTAGTGCCCATTTGTATGCCAACTTGCTGATGGTAAATAGCACCACGAAATGTGACAAATATATTGTTAATTAGAAATTCAAGCATACTACGCACCTATTGTCATTATGGATAATAATCCGTGTAAACTTAATGTATCTTGAAAATTTCAACTTCTCACCTCTTTCACCTCTATCAGGAAGACTACCAAGTAAACATGATCTGGTCATATCAGTATGTTAAGCATTTATCAGTTTAATTTTTTGTACTTTGGTATTATTTCCTGACGCCTAGGCGAAAAGTATATCTAAGTGTTGGCAAGACTTCTGGCTTTTGCGGGAGCAAAACACAACTTTCTGATTCGACATCGGTAACGGAGTCATTTTTTAACCACTCAGATATTCGTCCCCCACAGGGTCATCGATGACAACACTCATGCGCATGTTAATGCTGTGTTTATAAGTACAATAAAACACTGCAAATATATTATTTCAACATAAAAATATAAATATGTTGTGCAATGGCCACAAATTAACTATGGAACAAAATAAAATGGTATAGTTAGCCAAGATTAAAAGGTAAAAAGCACAAAAATGTACAAATTAAAAAGCACATAAAAAAGACAAAAAATGGAATGAAAGGGAGGGAAGACTGTCCAACGTTTCGGCATTATGGCCTTCTAATTTCTTTCCATTTTTTGTCATTTTTATGTGTTTTTTAATTTGTAATTTTTACCTTTTAATCGTGGCCAACTATACCATATTATTTCAACAGTTGACAGCAATAAAAGATAAAATCTCAGAACTACGGCTTATAGTGGCTGTACAATTTAAATAATGTAGATAGAACAATAAATCTAAAACATACGTTAAGGTAGATAGACACCTGTATTATTCTAATATGGCTCTTATTAATCGTCAAGTTTAATCGCCAGTTTAATACTCGATAACCATATATTTCGCACATGCGCAAATGGTATCGGAATATGAGTAAACGGGAAGAAAAACAATGTTTTTAATTTTGTTCGTCTTAGTTTATGAAGGAAAAAAAGGTTAAGAACAGTTTTGAACTAAATCATGCCATTCAAGCACGTAAATGTGTATTATTTTGCTTTCGATTTGAATTTTGAGCTTGCATTTGTTTGACGTCAAATTGTGTATTGTGACGTCAAAGACAAAGACAGCAATGGAGGCTGGAAATCTGCCTTCCCGTAGGTCGCTTCAGAATGGAAAATTCCATTTTCTGCATATTAGAATCGAAATAATGCATAGCAGGTATATGGTTAATGGGCTGGGCCTTTCTATTCGTAAAAATAAATGCCCAGCCCATGGTTAAATCTCTATTAACCATATACCTGCCATGAATTATTTCTTAGATATCCATGAGATTTTGCTGTAAGTCGGCTCAATTGAAGAACCGTTCCTACCAAACCGAACTATGTTATAAAAAGTATGGGTCACCATGCTTGTATTTTCTAGAATTGAGGTCAAAGTTGCTTGTTTTTAGCATTTTTTTTTACCTACATTTACAAAGAATGCACGGAGAAAGTATGGAAAGGCAATATTTAGCTTAATAGAAATGAACCTTTTATCCATGAGAGTTTTATAATTTTTTTGATCGATTGATTACAATGAAAAAAAATGTATATGTCACCATGCTTGCAAAAGAGATATTGTACGAAGTGTCTGGATTAAACATTATTCATGGGAAAAGGGAAGTAATACGGCGTTTTCGAGATACAGATATACTACGGGATAACGTACTTATCTTAGCACTTTGTCACGTGATAATTGTGACGTTGCGGTGCTTGACGTCTTCCGCTTCGTACTTGCTGTAAATAACAATTTTATCTTATTTGACAAGTTCCACTTACAGAATGTTGTAAGTAGTGGTTAAATTTTCATTCTATTTTATTGCGAAGCTTGAAGTTAAGAACCGCGGTAACACGACTGCACTGTCTGCAGAATAACACAAGATTTTTATGTTTGGAGGTGAACTTAAATTTCGTCTCATTTGCGTCAATTTTACTGGAACAAATGTCTTTAAAAATGTTCAAATAAAAATCACGTCATTGAAAACAAATACTCATCTTCACAGGGAAAGTAAAATTCCCTTAATTTACAAATTAGATAGCATTTCTTAGACGAATTTACAAAGTGTGTGTTGGAAATTCAATAAACCGGAAATGTATGTGAACCTGAAAATTCCGGGAACGTCATAAAAGATGTTACGTCATTCCGGGAATGAAAGGATCTCGAAAACGACGTATTGGCGGCAAAATGGACAGAATATGACGTTCCGCATCTGTCAGTCAGTTATGACGTCACAAAGGGAAATCTGTCAAATTACTGTTTCGGCCCGAAAATTAAATTTTACCGTATCTGACTCTTTATTTTTTTTATGATAAGTTCGTGATAAAGAAACATGCTTTACTCCATATCCCTTATTTGCTTATTCATAAGGCATATATGGACAGATATATATATATAGTGCTTTCAAGTCGTAAAATACATCTGATTTTGTTTTACATAAAAATGTTGACGTAAATGTATAAAATATTTCCATCAATTGTTATCTCTACAGTGTAAGTACTATGCCTGTGTCCAGTAAGCAGCCATTTTGGAAAAGCTTCTAGGAATATCCCTGATAGTGATGAAAATGATGAATTATGACTTTTTATCTATTTATCCCATAACCAAAACAACAAAAAATCTCTTCAGTCTTATTTAATAAGGAAATTCCAAGCAGTCAGCTTCGGAACAGTACGAAAATACCATTTACTATATTCCGTGTTTATTTGTGTTTGAACGTTTTGCCAACAATTATATACATGGTTGATTACTCTGTAAATGTGGGTAATAGCAAAATTACCGAACAGAGTGGTCAAGAGCCGATGTCCATGGGACAAAAAGACAAATCAGGTGTACACATTCTCATATTCAATTTTTCCGAAGAATAATAATGATAAAGACATAAGCATTCCAAACGTTTTTATGCATTCACAAAAAATCGAGAAGTTAACATTAAGCGCTTTAATTCTCTAATTCATGAAATTGGCATCTTATTTTAAATCAAGTTGTAACGCTCAAAATACGCAGTGAGTAATATGCTTTGATTATATCACACACTAGAAAAAGAAGGGAAACGGGGAATGTGTCAAAGAGACAACGACCCAAAGGTGAGTTACAACAACTCAAAGCCACCATAAGATCTTCAATGAACGGTGAGGAAACCCTACACCCAACGGCAGGTCGGAGTCGGCCCCTAAATAAAGGGTAATCAGGTTCAGCGAAATAGACATCATCCTAGACTCCTATAGACATAAGGGCTTTATAAATTTAGGACAGGCGCAAACCTGCTGCGGCGGGGTCAAACTAGTTTTATTGGGCCCAAACCTTCCCCTTTTAGCCCTAGATCTCTAACTAGGTTAGTCGTCATCCTCGAACAAAGAAATTTAGTCACATGTCGCAGGAAATGATATTTATTTAAGGGGGTAGACCTGGGGTAGGAGGAGATAACTCTGGTTTTCACTTTTTAAATACTTACACGAACAAATAGAATTATTACAATAGGTATTATCAAAATTTTAAAATTGTAAAAATTTTCCATACAGCAAACAAATATTAAATTTGTCATGAAATAAGTTACTCACCATCCAGTTATTTATAAAGAATGCATTTAATTCTACAGTTTTGCAATAGTGTCCAAAGATAATGAAAATATATAAAAGTCGGATTTTTTCCAAGGGAGGTAATTTAATGCACGGATTCAGCAATTTTATTGATTTTTACCCACTTTATTCTAAATTAAGAAAAAATGGGACGGTAGAATTTTCTTAAATTTTAAAATATGTTACATATACTTGTTTTCTTTCTATTCTCAGTTTTTGGTGAAAATTAAACGACATCATTTTTTACAAGAAGTGTTTAATAGTGATAAAAATGAGTGAAAATTTCAGCCTATACTATTCAGAACACCCATGTATTTCAGTTCAAACTAGTTAAATTTCCTATCATCATTCATGCTTACTTTCACACATGTCTTAACTACAGAATTTTACATTTCAAATAATCTTGAATCGAATACAATTTTAATTAGAGCCGATTTTATACACCACAATCAAGTCCTGAACGGACCAAATAACATGAGGAAACATGGTATCTTTGATGACCACTAGACATAAAACGGGACGGTAAAAATTGTTGAAAATTGCTGAAAGTCGACATGAACATGTGTACTTTCAATGCTTAAAATATTAAAAAAATTAAACGATTGGAAAATTTAAGGCCTACCCAGGTCTACCCCCTTAAACAGTTAGATATATCATGCGACTCAAATCAAATGTACGTTATCTAACCTTTACTCATTATGGGCTCCTAAAAGTTTTATGCAAGCTGTGCTTCATCAGGTAAAAATCTTCCTGATGTAAATATATATTTACACTTAGCAATGGATTCCGCTGCACTGCAGAGACATAAGTTGTCGAAATGCGCATATGCAGAATTTCAATTCACAGTAACTTCGGTATTTAGTCATCTCAAACTGGTGCTGGGGGACGTCTTGAACTTGCTATCAGGAATGAGATAGGCTCATTGTTGAAGGCCTCATGGCGACTTCAAGATGAAGAACAACAATAAAAGTGTTATGCCATTCCGTAGTTTTACCATGTATTTGTAGAGAATTGGTCTCATTTGCATTTACTCCATATCACTTCATTGTTTTTTCTCAATTGCTAGTAACAAAACAGTCGAAAAAATAAATATTAGAAATTTCATGATACCATTGCAGCAGAAAAAAATGTTATTTCCATCAAAATGCAAGTTGCATGATAAACAGTAAATTTTATTATGCTTCTCAGGTGTGTCAAGTAGTAAGTTTTCATCAGCAGCATTAGAATCAAGTAACAAGGAAGGCAATAATCCGAAAAATATTGAGGAAGTAGTACTCATTACAATAATATCGAAATAGGACGCCCAATAAACTACCATGGACATCACGAGTACAATACGTTAATTGAAACCCCAGTATGGGTTAGGGTTTAAAATTTTGATAAAACAGTAAAAGTTTCTATATAACGCAAAGTTAATAGTTTTATTTCATAAAAGTCTAACAACTTGGCTGGTGAAGTCTCAGTTATTTATGGTTCCCAAGCAGTGAAATTGATCAATAGCTTTTTTCAAAATAAACAGTAAATTTTGTTATGCTGTAAAGTTGTTTCAAGGAGAAACCTCTCGTCAGCATCATAAAAATTAAATGAAATGGAAGGCACCAATAAAAAATCAACTACCAAGGACATCGATATAATACGAGTGCAAAACATGGAATGAAGCCCCGGTATTTTTAAGCGGTCAGAATTTTGATAATACAGTAAATTTATATTTAACGCAAGGTGACAGTTCAATAAACCGGTAACCCTACTGATGGCTTTTGCTAGTGCCGGTACCAAGTCCGGCTGTCCCGAGTTCCTATCGTTGTTTACGTTTGTCTTTTGTATTTTTATTGTGTGTTTTTTCTTCTTTTTTTTCTGGTGCAGTTCCTTGTTACTTAATGTCATGTGACTATGTTTTTGGCCATTGTAGGTGTTTCCTGTTATCTTTTTTATTCTATTTGACAACTTGGCTGATAGAAACTCTTGAAGATGTCTGGTCCTCCAGTTGTGGCATTGGTCCAGAGATTTTTAAATACAAAAATACCCGTACTGCAAACAATCAGTAAATTTGTTTTCTGCAGGACAGGTCTTTCAAGGAATAAACTCCAATCAGCATCATTAGAATTAAATAAAAAGAAAGGCAACAAACCAGTTATTGCAAGAAAAGAGTACTCTTTACAAAAACATGAAAAAAATAGAGTTAGTTCAGATATTAAATTGACTAGAGATTTTGTTACTTGAACAATTCCGAACAAATAATGGCGATAAATAGAAATAACTGTCTGTTAAGGAAAACTTTTGCATTGGAGTTTTTCCCTCGTACCCTGTTCAGCAGTATTGTGAACTCATTCGTATACGTGAGCACACTTAAAATGTTCTATAAAATAACGATAGAAAGGAAAAAAAGACTAACATATGAAATAAAAACCCAAAGATATTGCAAAACAGAGGGTAAACAGAAACAAAACTTCAAAAGAAAAATACGAAAACCAGAAACTTATCTGAATTTCTTCAAATCAAATGCTCTCACGGCGCTTACTCTCTTAAAAAGCAAGAGGGACAACACCTTTTTCAATTCCTGTACCAAGCAAATTATTTATTCAAAAAGAAAAAGATAGAAATATATTAGTATTTTATCCATTGAAATTCAAACAAGCTGGTACATTGACAAAATAATCACAGTTATCAGTCTGGTCATTGAAAACTAGTCCTGGAGCGCATGGCTCGTGGAACGTAAGTCCGAATGAACACTGGTAGTAATGGCCACAAGAACTACTGTCTCTGTATAAACCATCTGCTTTTGTTGCGCAGAATATTGCTGAAAATATACAATAATCGACTGATTGATAAGATAGTAGAGTTTGACGGTCTGTGAATGGTGATTTAGTTATATAACAGAAAAAAATTCCCTCCAACGCTCTTGTATCTGTATATTTTTCATCTTTGGTGTGTATGCAAGAAAACTACAACTTTATTTTATGCATAAGTCTATATTTACAAAATTTATGGACAAATTTGCAAACGGTGCTTCCAGTGCTTTTGCACTTGGATTTAACAAAATTCCAACTTCTGTGCTATAGACCTTGAAACTGTTACAGACTGCTATTTTTACACTTAAAGCGCGTCTGGCTTACAGAAAATGATCAAACAAATGATATGAAGTTGTTTAAAACATGTGATTTGTGTTGTTTCATGAGTTGAAGCATGTTGATCACAGGCCGGGTACCCCCCCCCCCTTTTCGAGAAAATGCAAATATCTGTGAATCTGCTCACTATCTGCAAAACTTTTATTAGTTAATGACTTTATTTAGTAAAATCAGTGTAATTTTGTGTATTGGTATGCAATTCAGACGTTTATAGCCCATTAAAAAGACTTGGGAATGATTCATGTGATTCGTATCCGTGAAAAGCAAATCGTAGAATTGTCGTGATTTGCACCAGAAATCCAGCTTAAATTTTCAAGACTATTGCAAAATGTCTATCTTTTTTGCTAAAACATTCTTTGATCATCATTTTCTAGTGACATGGCAGTAATGAAACAACGAAAAATACTAGTTTCCGAACTATTCTCTGTACTCATTCACTGTTATTCAAAAATCCCTGAAGTTATTACGTAATAGCAATTTTGAGACCTAAATATGGTTTCACAAACGAATTTGTCATAAAATCAATTATATTTTAACAAAATGAATCAAACTAGAACGTTTTCCAGTTGAATGAACAGTATTTGAGAACAAAAAATTTTTTTTTGCTATATTTTGTAAAAGGTGTAACACAACTAATTCCGTCTCCCATAGCCTCCCATGTTAAATTGCACATGTTTCTGCATTCGTAGAATTTGTATCTGAAGTTCAAACAAAATGACACATGTCTCATCTGAAAGACACATCTTTCGGTAAACTCTCATGAAAAAATGAACCGACCTTAACTGTAATATAAGAGAAAACTGGTTCCCGGAAGGTCACAACCTAGGGATAGGTACTTCCTGTCTGTGTTTTCACGGGAAAAATACCTCCGCTTTCAACTTTGATAAAATCTTAAATTTTCAACGAAATGGTATAAATTTAGGCTGAAAAGAATCTCTATTGAATGCTTTCTCAATTTAATTCATAATGACTTGTCAACCTTTTTAATCTACGACACTATTAACACTTCCTTGGAACTATGTTGTCTCAAATAAGGACTATATTCACATATGTGCCTGACTGGGTTACGAATTAGTTGTGTTACACCTATAACAGGACGACAAAAAGTAACAACGATGGTCGGTACAATCGGTAGTGGAGTTTTGATGGTACTGGACAAAAACAGAAATTGGTAAGGAAATTTGCCTTTTTTATTACTCCTTTGAATCTTTTCATTTATCGAAAAGCGTATCCCACTTATCTCATTGGGACATGTCCGGTCAATTCTGTAAACAGAATCCCTGGAACCAATATAGGTGCTTCCCATTACAATAGATTTTATGAATATTATTATGAAAAAATGCTTAACAAAAGGAACCATGAAACCATAAAAGCGTCGTTCCATCGCTTGCTTTTATCTTTGTCTCATGTGCATTTACTCCATATTCTTTTATGGTTAATTAATTTGCGCACTAAATTACACTGAAAAAAATCAATGTACAAATAAAAATCTTTATGTTCAGCTCGTCAGTAGCTATAATTGGAAAGTCAAATTTGTGATTATGGAAGATAAAATCATTGTGCTGTACTTTCTACAAACTAATCAGCAAATGTAAGCCTTCATTTTTGTCGTGTAAATTTTCCTTTACTGTTATCCTCTGTTTGTAATGCATGGCCTCTGGTGACCTTAAGAGGAAGAACAACAATAAAAGCATTGATCTATAGCTTTTTACCATGTATTTGTAGAGACTTTGTCTCTTGTATATTTACTCCATAGCGCTGATCAAAATCAATGTAGCTGAACTTTATGCTCGGATGTAGTCCGTTTCAACTGTAAAACATACAAAATTTATGTAAGAATCGAAATAAACAATGTTCTCTGGGTATTTGTTTTGTCATTTGAATATGAGCTTGTGTGGAATGGTAAACCAATTCCACGTGTTTGAGATGTATGCTTTATATTTTTCTTAGATATGATGTACTTGTACATGAGATTATATCTCATGTGTACACTTTGTTTATAACTATCATCTACATTTATCTTAATTCTAAAACTAAGGTTAAACTCCTTTCATCGTGGTTTTGTCCTTAGATATATATGATATTACTGATTATTTGGGTTTCGTTTTGTTTGATGTATTTTTTTAACATTTTTTTTAAATCGTGATTTGCTATGTTTGGGTTCTAGTGCTGCTGACTAGGAATTCATTTCCGAAATGGCCATACAGCTCATTAAAATCAATTGCAGTTGGGGTTACAAAATGTCACATATGTTATAAGGTCTCATGTTCATTTACTCCATATCTTTTCGTAAAATATTTTCTTGTCGCACATTTGTCATGGTGACAATTTTCGTTTATGTTTTAAAGTGAGACATTATAATTGCAATTTCAAAGTATTTTATTATTTGTACTTTTTTCTAATTTTCACACTTTTCATTACTTATTTGCTTATCCATTGTATTTAAAAAAATAACACAAATGGTGGGACTTGAAAATACTTTAGTGACAGCTCGTTAATCTCATTAGCAATTAACTCTTTTATCTAATATTGACTTTACTAAGTTAAGTGCTTTATTAAAAAGTATAAATATTGTTATAATTGTATTATCATCAGTTTTGGAGTTGCCTATGATTTAGGTAACACATTCGACCATGAATAGCAAGTTAAATTTACATCAATTTCACAGTTTATTTATGGACGTAGTGGATCAAAGTTGAACCAAAAACTTCACTACGTCACATTGCTCCTGATAAAGTATTTGAAAAAAAGCAACCCGAACCAATACAAAAGGACAATGAAGTATGGGAGGGGGCTCAAGATTTGATTATTAATTAAGAACATTTAACTCATTCAATATTTCTGTTTCAGGTTTTACACAGTTTCCAAATAAAATCTAGCTAATTATTATTTAAAAGAATGATTTAAGCTGAAAATACATACATTGTAATTGCGATATATGTTATACAAGAGCTAGAGAACTTTCGAACTAAAATTAAAATAAACATAAAATAGAGGGACAACAGGAAACACTTATAATGGCTTCAAATTATTATTATATGTCATAATCTGCTTAATGGTAAAATAAATATACCTGAGTAGTGATTCGAGGAAGGCGTAGGTGCATTGGTGTAAGCAGGAACATTTGTCTTTACTGGTGCATGAGTTGTACTTGGGGTTGTTACGTGAACAGGTGCGTGCGTTTTCAAAGGTACGTTGGTTACCTTTGGTGTATTTGTAAAAATCGGAAAATATGTCGGTGTGTTGGTTTTCACTGCTGGTGTTGAGGTGTGAAAAAGTGGGGTAGATGTATGAGGAGCAGGTGTGGACGTTTTGACTGCAGGTTTTGAAGTTGAAGGACCATTAGACTGTGGATTAAGATTACAGTGGACATTTCCGGGCCAATCACAATATCTTGTTTTCTCATTGTAAAGTAATCCATTTGCACAGTGGACAGTGAAAGATTGTTGCGCAGCACAAATAAAGTAGGAGTCACATGACTGTGGATTACGGTAAAATCCACTACGTTTTCCAATACAATTGAACTTTGTGGATGTTACTAGTTGGTTTTGTTTCGGAGTAGTTGGTGAATGAGCTGTAAATAAATGTAGGATTAATATGATTAATACAGAAAGTAAGAAAATAATTGTAGTTTTAAGGTTTGTAAGAATATCATTCTAATACAGACATAATAATGATTTAATTAAAACAATGTTTATACCTCAAAATATCATTCTGTAACGTTTTAAAAGTATATAAAGTCATATTAAAATGTATATGGAACTTTCGAAATCGGAAATTTTTTTGTAATACATCGGCAAACGAATACCGAAGCAAGAATGCGGAAAGGGGGAATTCTAAAATCATACATCTAAAATCCCGGCAATTCATATCCACCACGAGTTGAGTCAGTATGACAAAGACAAACCAAATAAACAAAAAAGAACAAGAACGCCACAAACCTTAGCACTAGCAGTGTGAACCCCTACTAAAACTGAGGTATCATCAGGTGCTCCGGAAGGGTAAGCATGATCTGCTAAACACGTGGCATCCGTTAGACTGCAAGTGTGAAAAGTCCGGTTTTGTCACAGTCGGTGGTAGTCAGTCCGGTAATAAACTCTGGATCTACCAAAAGACATCGTTTCTCATTGGTGAAATAGAAACATTGTAACGGTCTGTCAAATCGTGGTTACGACCGTAAAACTTCTGTAGTGACAATTGCAATAGTGACTTAATATATCCTTGATGTATAAGTTTGAGAGAGGGTACTTTCGTTCTGTTGACAAAAATCGCTGTACAAACGACAGGCACAGCAATGGCGAATGAGTTGTGAAATGTACACGCCACGTGTAATTGGGAGCAGAAATGAGTGCATCGATACCATAAAATTCAGACCAGTAGCATTTTGCATATTTATTTATGGAACGCCAAATTAACATATATTCAAATTATTATACCTATCTTCAAAGAATTAAATAGGTTTAAGGGAGTACGAGTGTCAGAAATTTTGTAATTGGAATTAAAATTCTGACCTTTTGTCTTAAAGAGCACTGCTAATGGAACAACTTGAGCAAAAAAATTTGAAAATCCATGTAGGAATTTTTGAGATTTAAGACGTCAAAATTTTGGAGGGAAACAGATCTCTCTAGAGTTTTCCTTCAATTTCCATAAGATGTTTATAGGCCTTTAAATATATGAAATTGTAATTGGAAGTTGATTAAATTTTTATGCACAGTCTATTTTATGTATTTTAAAGTGACTTATGACCAAGAGAATGCGATCCATGTGCAAAAAATTTTAGCACTGTTTGAATGGATAAAACCCGAGGATATAGAATGCTTCTGAAATCTGAGGCTCGTACTCCCTTAATTCAATCTACCTATCTTCAAATGAATTAAAGATATCTTTAATTTAATTAGACTAAGAGATATCTTTAATTCAATTAAAGATAGGTTCAAATGAGCGGAATTAATATTATTCTTAATTGAAGATATCTCTAATTGGAAATAAATATATTTTTAATGCATTTGAAGATAGCCTTGTTATTTTGATTATATGTCAATTTGGCGTAGTATGAACGCCAAATTAACATATATTTAAATAACTGAAGATGGGTTTAATTCTTTTAAAGATATGTGCAATTCATTTGAATCTATCTTCAAATAATGAAGGGGAATTAAACCTATCAATAATTTAATTAAAGATATCTTTAATTCATTTGAAGATAGGTACAAATGAGTTAAGCCTATCTTTAATTCATTTGAAGAAAGGTCTTATTGAATTAAGCTTATCTTTAATTCATTTGAAGATAGATGTAAATGGGGGTAATAACAAAATTACCGACCAGAGTTGTCAAGAGCCGAAGTCAACGAGACAAAAAGACAAATCATGTGGAAACCACTGGAAAAACTGTCGACCGCAATGGTCCTGACTTGGTACAGATATTTCAAAAGAAATGGTGGGTTAAACCGGTTTTATGTTATGCCAAACCTCCCCTTTCAATTGCGTTAGTGTCCGGTCGCAACTCAACAGTAATTGCTATTGAAAGGTCGTAGACAGTTAAAAGAAATGATCACCCCAGCACTAAGTAAAAAAAAAGAAACTCGAATCAGAGTTAGGACTGAAACTTCAAATTTTTCCATGAGGGACTGATATCTATTAAAGAACTTTTTTAATGATCGTATGAGACGGAATTTTTTGACACCTTGATTGATAAGGCGGTCATGGATATAAACATGTCTAAGGAGAAAGTCTGTATAATTTGTGCAAGCTCTAGCGTAACGAATCAACTGTGAAACATACACTCCGTAAGCAGGAGAAGCTGGGATATTACTCTCCAAGTTGGGGAAATTAATCATTTTGAAATTAAAATTAAAACTAAAATCAAACATGCAATTGAATTAAACCTATCTTCAATTCATTTAAAGATAGGTCTAAATGCAACATCTCCTTAATTCATTTGAAGAAAGTGCAATTCAAATGAAAATACAAAAAATGTAGATGTAATTCATTTTAAGATAGGTTCAATTCATTTGGAGATATCTTCAATTCAATTAAAGATAGGCTAAATTAAATTATACCTATCTTCAAATATTTAAAGATAGGTACAATTCATTTAAAGACCAAACCAACTATTGTTTATACGCATATCGCAGCGCATCGTCAAGACGTCTATGACGTCGCACGTCGTGGAAGATCAGCAGAGTGACATTCACAAACTGAGTTGGTGGTGAAAAGTTAGAAAATTTTTGAAATAAACAAGATGTGTTTGTGAAACACTACATATGCCCCCAGATTCTACAGTAAAATATATGAAAATACCCAACTTTGCCCCTTTTTTACCTCTGTGACCTTGACCTTTGACCTAATTTTTTGAATATTTATGTTCCTCTTGACAAGATATACACACTTGCTAAGTAGTAAAAGTCTATCTAACATTGTTAAAAAGTTACCATAAAACACCCAATTTAACCCCTTTATTCTGAAATGATGAAGCCGCTTTGGGCCTCTTGTTTATTGGAATGGTTTAAATTATTAAATGTATTTGTTTAAGCATGCTACAAGAAACCTACAGAAAAAATACTGCATTAAGATCAGACAATTTTTTTTTTTTCATTTGTGCTCCTTTGGGCCTCTTGTTTCTCAAAAACGGTAAATACTACCTCAAATCTGTCAGCATACTACAGTTGTGCAATTTTATTAGCAATAACATAAAACAAACCCCGTCTCAATAGGATAAATAATAAGGATTCCACAGTCAAATATGTGATAACAGCCAATTTCACCCCTTTTTGACCTCTGTGACCTTGACCTTTGACCTGACCTAAAAAAAAATTTGCATGTTGATGTTCCTCTTGACTAGACCTATACACTTGCCAAGTGTGAAAAATCTATCTTACATAGTTCAAAAGTTATAGCCAAGGTTTAAGTTTCGGACGCACAGACAGACACACAGACAACCAGACAAACAGACAGGACAAAAACAATATGACCCCCGTTCCTCGATCTGGGGGCATAAAAAAGTAATCAAATTACAAAATATATAATTTATATCTAAATAAGGTGGAACAATATTGAATTCAAATTCTTCATTGTCATATAATATTAAATGTTTGTGACAAACAAATAAACAACATGTATAACAAATATTAAATATCGTTTACTTTTGCAGACATATTTCGTGCCGTTCCCTGGTGGATTGTGGCATGTGATTGTGGTTTACGGCCATTGAGGCGTTTCCTGTTATCTTTCTTATATTAATATGAAAAGAATTGGTAATATTCCTGTGTTATTATGCGATCCACCGACCATCCATCAAATATACGAATTATTCGTCATAGAGTCCTAAAATTTGTAAAACTGAGACACCTTTATCTAATAAAAACGTCGGAACGCGGAACGAAGGGCATGTGCTTCGATTCCCGGTCGAGGTGAAAAATTTCATTGACCCAATTTGTGGCTCAAACACCATTTGCAAGGATGGTTTCAAGGAACGACCCATAGCACGTTAAACACTTTTCATATAGTTCGGCAAGGTGCAAATCACTTAAAAATGTAAATATCTCAAGGTCGGTGGTTCTCTACGGGTACTCCGGCCTCTTCCGCCACTACTTGAAAACAGACCGTAACGATATAGCTGAAATTCTGCTGAAAGTTGCGTTATAAACCCATTCAAACCAAAATGCTAATAATAAAATAAACAAATAACAAAGAAAAACACACACACAAAAAGTTAAACCGCAATAGTCTCGACTTCGTACTTAAACAAAAGGTATGGTTTCGATAGTGTCCGTATGCAGATATGAAATGTCATTTGAAGTGAAAATTATGCAAAGGTGGAATAATAAAAAGACCATTATAGGGGCACAAACACAACATTTTATTTTCGGAAGGGGTCTGGGAATTTTATGCGGATCTTTCCTTTCTTTATGCCCGCTGCTCTTTTATTAGACAGTCATTAGGACTTAGGACACCCTTAGCTGATATAATTGTATCTTCCCTATATTTATTCATTTTATTATTTTTTTGTTTAATATGAAAAAGAAAGGAAATGGGGTAAATGTCAAGGAGACAACATCCCATATCCAGATTAAAACGACCCAAAACCAAGCATCTAGAGGTCACCGTACGGTCTTCAACACAGAGAGGAACCTCACACCATATGGCAAGCCCTAAAAGGCCCCAACAGAGTAAAAAAGTGAATAAATCAATGGAAACAAACCAAATCCAATAACCAAAATATCAAGAAACTAAAATTTTATAAGAAGACAAGGACAAGCCAATGACCAACATATTCCTGACTTGGGACAGGAGTAAAAATTGCGGTGGGGTTAAACTCGTTTTCTTGGATCCAAACCCTCCCTCTATGTGTGTGGTGAATGGCTAAAAATAAATACACAAAAAGACTCACAGTAAAAATCAACCTAGAAGAAAGTCCAACTTATCAAGACGAGTACCCTTACAATGAAGTACATAAAACATGAAGACAACACACACAGGTACTGTCCAGACAAATGCTCGCAGTTACTGACAGCTAGCTAAGGACATTGCCGTAACCCTAATGGGTTCTATGTCTGCAATATTGAATATAATATAATATTTATTATTACACCTCAAGAACGAAGTTAATGTACACTGGTAACGCCTTATCCGTCCATTGGTCCGCGTGTCCTTGGACATTTATTCATGGAGCTTATCTCGAAAGCCCTATAATTGTGTATATGGGATAAGACTTTTATTAGTTGGAATAACTTGTGTGTAATCGGTTTTGCATTTTTGAGCAAAATAAATATGTTAAAATCAGCCCCTTGTAAAAATAGTACCAGAATGTTAGCTGTCACATGGTTTTTGATAGACGGAAATTGATTCCGAACTTTTTAAAAACTTTTTGGTTTCTATAAAGCCTTACTACGGAACAATGTGAATTTTTTTTGCCTATCTCGTGGCCACGACATACTTAGTCGTGGCCACGACAAACTAAGTCGTGGCCACGAGATAGCTAAGTTGTGGCAACGAGTTGCTATCTCGTTCCCACGACATACTAAGTCGTGACCACGAGATAGCTATCTCGTTTCCACGACGTACTAAGTCGTGGTCATGAGATAGCTATTTCGTTCTCACGAGATACTATGTCGTTTCCACGACAAACTAAGTCGTGACCACGAGATACTAACTCGTTTCCACGACCTACTATGTCGTGGCCATGATATACTATCTCGTTCCCACGACATACTAAGTCGTGGCCACGAGATAGCTTTGAATATGAGCAAAGCTGGTTGTTGAAGGTCTCATGATGTATAAGTATATCGAGGCCACGACTAAGTATATCTTGGGAACGATTTAGTATCTCGTGGCCATGACTTAGTATCTCGTGACCATAAGTAAGTATGTCGTGGAAACGAGATAGTATCTCGTGGGAACGACATAGCTATCTCGTGGCCACGACTTACTAAGTCGTTGGAACGACATAGCTGTCTCGTGGTCACGACTTAGTATTTCGTGGAAACGAGATAGTAACTCGTGGCCAAGACATAGCTATCTCGTGACCACGACTTAGTATGTCGTGGGAACGAGTAAATATCTCATGGCCACGACATAGCTATCTCGTGACCACGACTTAGTATGTCGTGGGAACGAGTTAGTATCTCGTGGCCACGACATAGCTATCTCGAGGCCACGACTTATTATGTCGTGGCCATGAGAAAGAAAAAAAATCACATGTCCCCTCCATGTTTCCGTACTACGGAACGTACCTTTCAAACTTTTAAAATCTTAAAAATATTTTAGATTGCGTTTGAGGTGTCTCAGTGGTATTATTCCGCCATTTTTGCCTAATACTTGTTCATTTAGGTTTCATTCATTAAGAAAATAACAAATTAATTATTCAAAACTCAAAGAAAGTTTCAAAATTATGATTTCTTATCACTTTCACAACATTTTAATTACAAAAAGGTGAACCGAAACACACAAGCTTTAAATCTGTTGCTGGATTTACAGAGCAGAGAAATTATGCAAGGGAGATAATTTGATAAAAGAATTTAACAATGATATCACTAGAGAAATTAACATTTTGCAACTGATCGCTCTTATTTCAACGGTGACCCCTTATTTCAGTTTTTTATATGTAAACTTTATAATGATTTGCAAACACAAGTTAAGTATGAACAAAATGTATCATAGATTTTTCAAGCTATCCTCTCATATAATCATTTTCCTCAACATTTCTTAGTAAAATCCTAGAAATTTCAATTTTAGTTTCGCGCTTTAATGCACGGTGACCCCCAAATTTAAATTTAATTTTTTCAACAATAATACAATTATGCTTCTACACAGAAAATTTCACAAAATTCTATAATAGGAAAATAATACCCTGCAGACACCTTAACTAAGAATACATGTTTCGGTCTTGGTTTTCATGTTTTAGGTTGATTGATTCGTCATATTTTGAAAAAAAAAATTACAGAACGTTTTTTTTTTCGGTTTATCTATTTCATAGCCTATACCGTAAAATTGATCGGTGATTATATGAAACAATCTAAGTGACTTTAATCAACTTTTACTAGGGTTTTCATTGAAAAAAGCGGGGAGGGGGAGGTAAAGGATAAAAAGCCCTCTTCACCTCATTCTACACAGAGACCCCTTATCACTGAGTCATCACTTGAATTTCCAATATTAAAGTCTGGTTCTTTGGATTTTCCCAAATACGGGACTTTCGGGATACAAACTCTCGTGTAATTGAAGGCGGCAACGATCGCCTAAAATACCAGTGAAACAGACTGACTGGATTCTTGACTTGAAATAAATATATATCACATAAAAAGGAAAATATTTATGAAATTGGAGTGTATACTTTTAATTGGTCGTACATGACAACTCTTTAACTAAATATAAATTGACAAAAGCAATTAACCAAGCGCTAGAACATATTCAATACAAACCACCCTTAGCTCAACAATGTTCATTATTTAGTGATTCCCTCTCAATCTATTGATGTATTGATTTTTTTCGTATAGTATCAGAACTTTAATCCGGTTTGAACACGACTCAGAAGTCCCGTATTGGGAGACAAAATTTTGTTTTTGCTCAAAATATTTCTCCTGAATGGGAAGGGAAACAAATATTTTCATCTTTTCAATTGTTGTATCAAAGCACAAAAATGATAAAATGAGGCCTATGAAATATATCTTAAAGGTGTGACGTTATTAGAGCAACATCTACTACATAAATAGTAATAATGAAAATTATACTACATAGAAACAAATGAAACAAAAGGGAAAATCCCGAGATAACAACTTTCAAACCCCGAATGATCAAGAAAATATACTGCTCCATTCACATAGTCCCCAAAAATACAGCGGATAACTCTGGAATCCTCATAAAGGGTTGTTAAATAGAATTCCTGCGGAATAAAATATATGATTCAACCGCTCTTACATCTTACAAAAATAATATCCAGGACAACGAAGGAAAATATTTTAACAAAAAAATGTAACACCTCCTTTTTCTTGTTTAATCCTCAAATCATGCTTATTAAAAAGAATTAAAGTGTCCACAAAGTACACAGCCGTACAAAAATAATTAAACTTCTGTGTTCATCATCAATACTCTTGACACTTTCGACGTCCATATCTGTGACGTCATCTTCATTGAAAGAAAAAAAGCCATTTTTTGTCGTTATATTTTATCGAACTTATGACTTCGGTGACCTATTGTTTTTATTGTCTTATTCTAAAAAAATAAAAACAACTTTACATGCCCTGAAAATATGAGAAAAGAAATCAGCAGCGGAATTTTCAAAATTCAATAGAAAAGATAACACAAATGTCTAATATTTTACGCGGGAAAGGAATAAAGCGTTAAAATAATCACCAGTCTCTCAGTTAAAGGTTGTTCTTTAATAGAATTAAAATCTATACATTTCCCGGAATATAATACAGAAATCCTTTTGCAATTTCAACTATTATTAACGAAATGACAAGGGTTTGAAGTTAACCTGGTCATTACTCAAGCTGCCGAAATGGCGCTATAGCAACAAAACAAACTCGGTGACCTATATTTTCTATTCTTGAAAATTGTCCCAAATACCTTGAAAAATGATTATGCCAAGTTTCATGAAAAAAATCAACAGTAGAAATTAATAGTTGGTTTGGTCTTTAAAGATAGGTTTAACTGAATTGCACCTATCTTCATTTAATTGAACCTATCTTCATTTAATTGAACCTATCTTTAAATAAATTAAACCCATCTTCATTTATTTGAATATATGTTAATTTGGCGTTCCATAGTTACTAAGCAGTAACCGCCGTTAAAGGCTAATATTACCGTAGCTGTAGCGTGGATACACAGAGAACCGGTAATGTCTAATCCGGGAAGACGTGAATCTAGCTGAAAATGACAGTTTTCGTTTGTGACACTGAAATTTCATATCTATCTATGATTATAAGTAAGATATTATAATGTAAAAACAACGCTTTATTCTAAATGTATTGTAATCAACGGAAGTAGAATACTGAAGGAAAAAAGAACAAGATTACATAACTCAAAGTCCAAAGACAAAGCAAAAGTAAGAACATCATTGAAGACCTATGACGCTTCACGACCACAAAATGCAAACACTACGAATACAACAATAAAAACTAAAGCACTAAAAGTGTAAACTCTCAAAAAGAGTGATATCGGAGGCTCCGAAAGGTTAAACATGTCCTGCTCTGTATACTGCACCCTTCACACTGTTAGTGGGTCATATCAGAGTTATGTCAGAATCGGTAATGATAAATCCGGAAAGACGTGAATCTAGCTGAAAATGTCAGTTTTCAATTGTGACGCCGACATTTCATATCCATTTATGATGTCGTGGTGACGGCCATAAAATTTCTGAAGAGGCGAAAGTAACAACGACACGAATGAACATAGCCTGACTCAGCAGTTTGTGTGACAGTCCTTTTGCTCTTCCCTCAAAGTCACTGTATGAACTACCAGCTCTACAGTAACCAATTAATTGTGAAGTATACATTCCATATGTTGGAGGGGTAGGTATATTGCTGCTGAGAAAAGGTAAGTTTACGATTGGGAAGTCAAAATCATCATATAACCTAGTTTGCACGCGTCCATGTTTGTCAATGTACAACAAATGGTCGGGGTATGAAATAGAATTGGGTGTATTGGTTGTCTCTTTAATTTCAAGTTTATTGGGGGTAAATCAAATGTAAATATTCTTTAAATCTTGGGATATCAAAAGAAAGTACATCGTCTATATTTCATGCCGAAATTAAAAGTATGTATCAGTTGTTTTTATTTCTGTTGTATTAGCCCTCGTAAAAAGTTCGCTTCATACGAATAAAGGAATATGTCAGCTAAAAAGGGCGCACAATTTGTTTCCATAAGAAACCATATTGTTGGTTTAAAAACACGGCCTCTACATTCTAAAACAAAAAGTATTTAAAATCAACTAAATTGCTGAATTATCTCCCTTGCAAGAAATCTGATACAATGCAGAGTTAATGCCCTCGTTACAAATAACTAGATGTAGGGTTATTTATTTTAATAACAAAAAGAAAAATATTGATTAGCTGTCTGAAAATAAAAATATTACATTTCTAAAATTTTCATCAAACCTAAATCAATCAAAGTTTTGATGGAAAGTGAAACATAGCGTCCAGATCACTCAAAATGTTCGAAAATGGGGCTAATAACAAAATTTCCGAATATAGTTGTCAAAAGACAAGTCCACGAGACAAAACGACAAATCATGTGAAAACAACAAGAAAAAAATTGTCGACCGAAATGTTTCTGACGTGGCACAGGCATTTCAAAAGAAATTTTGGGTTCAGCCGTTTTTATGGCATGTCAAACCTCTCCCATTGCAGTAGTCTGGTAGCAACTCAACGGCAATTGCCATTGAAAGGTCAAAGACAATTAAAAGAAATGATTATCCCGATTTCCAGTACAAAAATAAGGATCTTGAATCAGAGTTCGGACCGAAACTTTAAATTTTCCACGAGGGACTGATATCTATTAAAGAAGTCGTTTAATAGTTAAATGAAATGGACTTTTTTGAGGCCTTGATTAATAAACAGTCACGTAGATAATTATGTCTTATGAGAAAGTCTGTATAATTTGTTCTAGCTCTCGCGTAACGACCCAACTGTAAAACAAGCATTAAGCAGGAGAAAGTAATGATATGCCTGACCAGATTTAGTTGGCTGCATCAGGTAGGGTAATTTATGCATATGCACCATCATATTTTAAAATCCTATATTGCTGCCGTCAAGGAAGTGGCAAAAATTTTGTTGTAATAAGGTCAAAATTAACACCCAAAACTTACACAACGTGTTAGGTTCATCGATGTGAAATGTCTACATTGTAGATATATCAGAGTTTAAAACCTGACAATTGTATACAATGTTGTTTGCACGACGGCGAGTCAATGAAAGGTAAAGATCTTGGGGTGCAAAATCTTAATTTCAGTAAAGTAAAAGTTTTGCCCTTTCCTTGACCGCAGCAATAATGTTGTTTACAGATACAACTTACCAGAAGCAGCATGAGTTGTTAGCCTAGGCGTTGGTGTTGTCGAACGCGGTGTAGATTTTGCTGATATTGCAGGTGTACTTTGTTGCAGTATTCTGCACATTAGAAAAGGGCAATGTTTATACAAAAAAATAACATATACTAAATAAAATTAATGATTTAAAAACTACTACCTTTATATGAGATTTTTACTATAGTAGACAATATTGGTAGTACCTACTGTCATTACTACCTACATGTGTATCACACAAATTATAAAAGACTTCTTTAATAGAATCAAGTTTTTTACAGGTCTTCAATACCTGCTATCCATTTACAGTAGTGTTTGTGTTTGTATTTTTGCTTAACTTTACATAGTTTCTTATCATCCTTAAGATTCTTTTTGTTGAATTTTTTTTCTATGTCAATATCTAAATCGTCGTGCTTTTGAAGTGCAGATTTCAGACATATTCTTTTCGGTACATGTATTCGTTCATCAAAATACACAAGAGATTTTAATTCCTTCATATGTGTCAAAACTGTATAACAGGAAGCACCTACATTGGCTGAAAATTAAAATTACATGCCACAATCTGCTATTCAACTACACACGAAGAACACGAATAAGACAAAAGACAAACGTAGACAACGATAGGAACTCGGGATAGCCAGACTTGGTACCAAAAGCCAGCGGTTGATGGGTACCTAAACCTTTGATTTATCTGTCCCGTTTCCCTATAGTATAATAAACATACGACTAAAACCCAATACAGGTAGACCACTAACTCCATGACCACAATCTTGAAGGGAAAGAAAAAAAAAATACATAATCTAGAAAGATTGGTCAAGGGGTGCTCGCCGCTAAAATGTCGGCTAGCTCTAGGAGACTAGTGTGCTAGTAGAACACTATCGCACTACGGAAGAAAAATCAAATTCAAAACTTCCCGAAGGGTTTGGTCAAGAATCATCATAGATTTCAGTAGACATCGGCAATATCAGTGAGAGGCCAGTATGTGTGCAAACACATGTCATTAGGTCTCAAAGCTAATTTAACGGATCCAAGCAAAATATCTTGTCGTTATCCCCTATTACGTAAAGAATGTAAGTTACGTCCCAGCTTTTCTGGACTTTTAATGTGTATTACTTCAAACTGTTTCATTCAATTTTTCGTAGAAGTTTAACATGTACGTTTAGGAGTAATTTTTTTGATTAACTGTTTGTTTTCGTGCCATGCATTTCCATTATATCAAAATAAAAAAAAACTTACGGTTTAATAACAGCCCCTCCTGGTTTCTGTAATTCATCAACAATGGCATGGAGTAAAGGATACTTTCCTTGCCCACAAAGACCTCTAAAATCATCCAGATCTAATGCCCACACCATTATACCGCCATATCCGTGTTGTTTTACATATTTTACCTAAACGAATAAATTATTACCAGAAGTCAGAATTATATTCCCGCACTTGAAATAATTTTTTATTTTTATTTTGGAAATCAAATTATCAATATACACTATCTTTACCATAGGGAATATACTGTTGTTGGGTAGTATTCTCAAATATAGGTTCCCTTTGCGACTTTCAGGAAATCTTCCAAAATTAGAATATAATATTTTGAAATACAGTGAAAAGATTTGCCCTAATTGACACAAATTCTAAAAGTATAGTTGAAAGACAGTATTCAGCAACAAAAAGGAAAAAGGTGGTCTTTTAGACTATATCGAAANTCTTTTTTTTTTTTTTTTTTTTTTTTTTTTTTTGTGGTATAATATATGTCTTTGAGTTCATATTTGTTTCCTTCTACAAAAATTACATACTTTCATTAGTGAAGTCTTTGGAGTTTTGAGTTACTTCAGGTACACCACACCACATAAATAATCACGGAAAAAAAGCAATGGTAAGGCACAAGCGAATATTTATACTATAACTAATCCAAGATTCTAATTATCGCAAAATATTCAACGAATGATCGAACAACGCAGTATCTCGAATGCGCGCAGCGCATGAGTGAATTACAGTGTTTTTCGATCATGAGTTGAAAATTTTCGATAATCAGTATCTAGGATTAGTTATTGTTTTTATTATATACGTCAGATCTAGCATATTTAATGCTTAATTTAAGATTCTTTTCATGAACTTCGTTTTCGATGTTAATCCGCTGAGACGTTTACTTAACAATAACGTTTATGACGTCTATTATGACGTCACTTCCAAGTGTGAAATTATGGAAAATAATTTCACAGTTAATTATCACTTTTCTTTCACTGGGAAATCTAAATCTTTCACCGCTATCTATATAATAATAAACTTTTTCAAATTTACTTTGTCAAATCTTTAAGGCGATTTGCATTTGAAAAACAAAATCAAGCTTAACACTTTTTTATGATATTTGATGGGATATGTAACCTTTCATTGTATCAAAGATCTATTACTGGGCTTGCTAATTCGTCGAAGAATAATTCAAACATTTAACCCTCAGAATACAATGAATACCGTTATTGCAACAGGTATTTATTCAGGCATTTTCTTCAATGTTTAAATCAAAGGTTTTTTGAATGGTCCAATTTTTTAAAAATTTTTATCAACAATTTAATCTAATTGTAATGCACAATTTACGTGCCGAGACTGTAGTTTTATTTATGTTACGATTTTTTGTTAAAAAAGTCAAGTAATTGGTTTATTATGTCCTGTAGAATAAATAAAATTATTATTTTCTTATATTTTTAGACTGCTGTGATTTGTTAAAAGGTGGTCACATGATAATGTATATTTCCAAGAGTTTTCAATAAAACGTGGAATTGACTTCACGTATTGACTTCGTGCTAAAAATAGATCAGCCAGAATTGTAATAAAGATGGATAATTAAAATTAAATGATTAAAAAAATGTTTTCTAACATATGATTTGTTAGTCTAGTCCATAAGTATTTGATCACACGTAATTTTAGTTAAATAGCTCTATATTGAACAAAAGCAAACAATACAAAAATAAGGAACACTGTTGGCAAAAACTTTATTTTGGAATATTGGTCTGCTGTTTTTAGGTTGTATAGGTGTGTGTCAATTTCTTGTTCCACTAATTAGAATTTTATTATATGATAGTTTTATGCATGGTTGTTAGATTCATGTCGTCATTTTGAACTTTGTGAGGCAATTCATTTATATATAAAAGCTATAAAAATAACATTTGGAAAACATGGGAAATAATTAAACAATTGTAACGATTGAATTCGGTCAATCCAGAAATTTACTGACATGAGAAAAAGTATATTGACACTCGGACTTAGTCCTCGGTCAATATCCATTTCTCATGTCAATAAATTTCTGCATTGACCTCATCAATAGGCTATAATTGTATAGTTTATGGAATAAATGTACATTGGACAAATTCCCTATAGATACATGGTAGGATTAAGCAAATGGTACAACGCTTTCATTGTTGTCTTTCATCTTGAGGTCACCATTATGCCTTCAATGTATATTTATATTTTTCTTATTTATTTGTTTTACCTTAGTTCTTATACTATCCACATCTTCATACCCGACCCACTCTGATCCTTTGACTACATATGGAACCATTTGGTCGGGAAGATAATGTCTTGTTCCACCATTTTTCAAAACATCACAAATCTGAAAGTCCATAAAGTTAGAGACCATTGAGGTAGAGATGAATGCCAAATCCAAAGTACAGAAGCGAAAAAAAAAACTGGCCTCAGTTGTATTACAGTTTTTATTGAACACACAAGATACATTTAATAGATAAGGGAAGAATGGTTGCTTTTTGATGTACTTTTTAATTCTTCAATTTCATACCAGAAAGAAAGAATTATCTTCTTGTTTACTTACAAAGATGCTTTAAGTATCGTGTAGTGACAAATACACGATATAATAGTAAACGCAATATTGAAAATCGACAATGAACACTGTATTACACAGACTTATAAACATAACCCGGTTAAACCTACCACTGTTTTTGCTTGTGCCGGTACCAAGTGCGGCTTCCCTAGTTCCTATCGTTATTTATGTTCGTCTCTTGTGTTTTCATTATTGTTTTCCTAGTGCAGTTCGCTTGTAAATTGTGACATGTGATTGTAGTCTCTGGCCATTGTATATGTTCACTGTTATCCTGTTTTTGTAATTTTAATATTGACAGGTAGTAAAAAACGGTAAAAAAACCTTTAACCGTATTCAATTTGATTTTGAATAGAGGTCACGCGAAGCTTGCAAATATCATATTTAACCGCGATGACATTATTTAACATCATTGTAATGATAATATTACATAGTCAGAAACAGAATTAGCAAATAACTCACATCATTTGGGGGCAGGACAGTATAATTTTAACTCACATTGAAAAAAAGATAGTTTTACCTCATAATATGAAAGAAATCCTTTTTCTCCGGTAAACCTCCCAGCATTACTTGGTCCTCTGGTCTGATCTCCAATATCATGTTTGTTCGGATCTCTTAATGTGAATCCACGTCCATATAGTGCCATGCCTATATTGATCATTGACGGGGTAGCGCCCATTTTGACCCAATATGATGCCACCCAATCCTGAATCGAGAGGAACGAGATGCATTTGTACTTTGATTAAAAAAAAGTGAAAGGATATGGAGTAAATATAAATGAGATGAAATCTTTAAAAAAAATCATGCTAGAACAAAGCCAAGGAACACCCATTTTATTGTTGTAATCTTAATCTTTATCTTGAGTCTTTATGTTTCAGCAAACTATCGTTAAGTAAAGTATGCCATGTCAAGTATGTTTAATTAAATCATCGAGTCCCCCACAACTTGGAAACATAATGATTTGCTAATATTTATTAATGAACACATTTGGTTAACATGTCTGTTCAGGGTTTCTTTCTGATAAAGTCTTAATATTCGAATGAAATCGATAACCTCGTGTAATTGCGTAATTCGTGTCTTCAGTTTTTTGTTATTAAAATAGCCAGTTCAGAAAGGTGGTGCAAAATAAATTTTTCGCTCCGATAATAAATACCGAACTTGCTGCAAATTAAATTTCTGCATATGGCCATTTCGACAACTTATGTCTCATCAGTGCAGATAAAATCTAAACATTTGGAAAACCATAAACTCAAAGATGCTTAAAACTGATAGAGAGCAAGTAACCAAGAACGAGGAAAGGGGAAATTCTAAATTCATAAATCCAAAAACACGGCAATTCACAGCAACACGAATTGAGACAGTATGACAAAGACAAAACAAACAAAAATGAACAAGAAATTAGCAATGAATACCGCTCAAACCGGTGCTAGGGGTCGTCTTGAACTTGTTGTGAGGTATAAGTAATGCTCATTGTTGAAGGCCTCATGGTGACTTCAAGATGAAGAACAAGAATAAAAGCGTTGTTCCATTGCTGTGTTTTACCATGTATTTGTAGAGATTTTGTCTCATTTGCATTTACTCCATATCCTTTTATTCACCATTTACGACTGGAGTTTGTCTCTCCTGCAGTGTGGAGTCCGTAAAACGATTCCCCGTGCGAGAGATGTATGCTCTCTATATTTTTCAGTTATGGTATACTTGTGCGTGAGAGAATTTCTCATATGGATATACTATTGATACTTTCAAATTTTGGCAATTATTTTTGTAATTTTCGAAATGTAATCCAGACCACCTGTTTTAAGTGCCCACATCTCACTATTTTATAACGCCAAGTTTTCTTACATTCGACTTGATGAGTGCCCTGTGTTTGTCTATATGTTGTAGTTGTCCACTAGCTTAAGACACTAGTGCTTTTGTCGGGCAAAGGATGACAGTGATTGTAAGAACACTTTGCCAGTTTAATTGATGTTTGTCGACAATCCCGCACCCATGACCAAGAAAGACATGGATGTAGCGTTGCTCGACAATTAGCAAAGAATTCCGCTTAAACCGGAGCTAGGGGCCGTCTTGAACTTACTATGAGGTATGAGCAAAGCTCATTGTTGAAGGCCTCATGGTGACTTCAAGATGAAGAACAACAATAAAAGCGTTGTTCCTTTGCTTGTTTTTTACCATGTATTTGTAGAGACTTTGTCTCATGTGCATTTACTCCATATCCTTTTATTCACCATTGATGGCAGGATGTCAATTGTCCATGCGAAAACAGCTTAAAGTTGGTAACCAAAAAGATAGTCTGACGCCAGTATTCTTTCACTTAGACAATAACAAGTATATTTTGTTTGACGATTTACCCGAATTTCCTAGCTTCATACTAGTAACAATAACCAAACAAAACTCACAACATATTTCAATAATTGCGGTTCTCCTGATATATAGGCAGGACATACTTAACAAACGAACTAGTTTCTTTGCCTTTTATTCCGACAAAACCAGTATAATAACTTTTCTAAAGGTGTAACAGAACTAATTCCGTCTCCCATTGTCTCCAATGTTAAATGGCATATGTTTCTGCGTTCGTAGAATTTGTATCTGAAGTTCAAACAAAATGAGACACATGTCTCATCTGAAAGACACATCTTTCGGTAAACCCTCTCGAAAATATCCCGACCTTGACTGCAATATCAGAAAAAACTGGTTCCCGGAAGGTAGAACCTAAGGATAGGCACTTCCTCGTGAAAATATACATAACATTACAAGTACGGCGTGTTTGTTCGTGTGAGAATTTCTCATACGTTTACAAATTCATTTATTCTTTTAACTTTGGCTGTTCAATATTTTCATTGTTTTTACTAAAATGTTATAATCTGTACACACGACTTTTTTTTTTTTGTTCTTTCAACCCAAGTTACACTGCAAGGTTAGCCTACATCTATTTCAATGTGCCCCGTGTTGTCTATCGATGTTGTTTTTGTCCTTATTTTTGTCTTTCGTCGGGCTACTTAATGACAAATATTTGTAGGCAGACATTGCTCGGTTTTACTTTTTTCCTCATTGACCGCTCCCGACATGTGTTATTTCAATGACTTATCGATGTTGCTCAACATTTTTATTCTCTTGTTGTAACCCTGGTGCTTTCAGCTGGATAAACCTAAGCATCACCTAAGTTGCCACTCCATGGTGGGTGGGGAGCAAGGGAGTGACCTTGATATATTTTTTGTCAAGAAGACCGCTTAAGTGCACACTAGTGGCCCTCTTGATCTCGCTTGAGGGGGTGAATATTGTTCACCTCTGGTTGAAGACCCTCGGGCGACATCAAGATGAGACAGGAATGAAAGCCCTGTCCTTGATAAACTGGAGTTCTCTATGAATCGTGTACGTTTTTGTCACATGTACATTTACTCCATATCCTTTCATTTTTCCCCCGCTTTCAACTTTGAAAAAAATGATACTTTACCGAAGTGCAATGCAAACAAGGACACCTTACCGGATGTGCTTTTTATGATTCTTATACTGTCTGACGCCATGACGTCAGACAAAAACATGCGCAAGTATATTCGTCGCTTTGAGAGAGTGCTCTACAGAATGTATCAACGATTTTATAGAGACAGAAAGGATATTGTTGCTCATGGTTGGTAATTTTACAGTAGAAAAATTGAAATTATTCCTAACGAAGACTAAATGATTTTGATGCAAGTACATGTATAACCGAACTCAAAGAAGAAAACTGACCTCTAAGATTAATGCTTTGCTTACTTTCTATCATCTTGTTTGACTTTTCACTAGTTCTATTTTGGAAAAAAGCTGATGTGATATTTTTTATTCATAAAGCAACGACAGCAGAATACAAAGTTAAGTGAGAGAACACAAACCAAAAAACGGTAGAACAATCACACCAGATATCTGCAAAAACGAAATCAAACGAATAGTATCGCTTCGTTTATAATATAATTAGATATGGTTTTCTTCTTCGTTGTATTTTTTTTATTTCTTAGTACAAATATCTTGGATTTAATATGTTAAAATATTTATTGCTTTGGCTAACGTTGGTATTCTGACAATTCTTTATTTTATATTTTTTCTAAGTTTTTTAGCTTTGATTTATTGAACGTAACACTGGAATGACTTACTGTATTTAAGTGTGCTGCATCTCCAGTTTCTCCTGTGTGTTTGAACAGTCCGGAATTATGACCAGTTGTTGTATCCCAACTTCCATGTAAATCATACGTCATGAGGTTGAGCATATCAACATTCCTGTTAATTTTCAAGTACTCCACAATTGTTTTACATTTAGATTATGTTCAGTATGAAAGGGGAAAATCTGGTGTTATTTTGACTGATTTTGGTTTCTAGTTTACATTTTTTTTTATTTGCTCTCAATGTACGGCCTATGATCTTCCAAATGCTTTGATTTTATATGCTTTGAAGAGACATAACACGCTGAAATGGCGGTATGCAGAACTGCATTTAGATTAACTTCGAATCGGTATTTTGTTATTTACAGGAGACTCTGGATTGAAAAGATTGAAAACACAAAACAAATGTCATAAGGTGATAAAATACAAGAAAATCCCAACCGCAATTTTTGCGCCGGTCCCAAGTCAGGAATATGTTGGTCATTGGTCTTGGCCTTGTCTTCTTATAAAATTTAGTTTCTAGATATTTGGGTTATTGGATGTGGTTTGCTTCCATTGATTTATTTACTTTTTTACTTTTGGGGGGCCATTTAGGGCTTGCTATATGGTGTGAGGTTCCTCACTGTGTTGAAGACCGTACGGTGACCCCTAGATGCTTTGTTTTGGGTCATTTTAACCTGGATATGTCTCCTTGACATTTACCCCATTTCCTTTCTTTTTCATACCTACATAAGACCAGTAAAACAATTATTAGAAACAAGGGTTGTTACACTTTATTTTGGATCCATGCAAATGGTAATGACAAAATTGAGGAGGAAAGTAATCAAGAGCCGAAGTCCAAGAGACAAAAGGACAAATCAGATGGAACCCATAGAACAAATGTCGACCACAATGGTCCTGACTTGGTACAGGCATTTCAAAAAATGGTGGATTAAACTGGATTTATGACACGCCAAATCTCCCTTTCAATAATAGTATAATAGCAAAAGAGGCATAAGTCGCATGCGATTATGCCATGAATTTGATTACAGTGTGTTATTTTTTATTTATTTATTTTTTTTATCTATTTTTTTTTTGTGGTTCCCTCTGCGTCTAAATCTCTGAAAGTACCTGTTAAATGAGCAATGAAGGGATATGGCGTAAGTGTACGTGAGAAAAAGTCTCTACAAATACATGGTAAAACAAAGTAATGGGATAACGTTCTTATTGTTGTTCTTCATCTTTATGTCAGTATACGAGTACAGTCTAACCAACTTATAACAGAAATCAGAAGGAGCCTTTATAAACATGTGGCCTTTAAATAGAGGTTAATTGATTGGCAGTGAAATGAACTAAACTAATATGTACAATGTACAAACAATGTTATGTAATGCCATATTTGCTTAAATGTAAAAACTATGTTTTAAGGACTAATAAAAAATATAATGCTTCCTGTGTAATCGCGTACTATCATTGATATCTGGATACATCTGGAGGTTAGGGATAACTGATACGTAAAATATCACTTTTTCCCAAATTCATTGTTTCCTTCTGCCCTTTATATAGAGTTTAAATACCAATTCGGACCAAAAAGGAGTGCCCACTGCCTGCGTTGTACAGTGCCCGGTTTAAAGAGGGTATTCATTTAGGAAATTGCATTTAGGGAAATGTACAGTAGCGCCCTTTATATAGGTGTCCGTAAATGCAGGTTTGACTGTATATTTTTTTATTATTTCTAAACCAACTTATTTTGTCATAAATGCATAATGCATTTTTGCAATATATAACAAGTTTCGCAAAGGTTTCTTTCAAAGCGAAAAGGTTATAACCAAGAAATTACATCTCAAAGAAACTAAGTTGTACTATTTATGAAATCCAGTTCACCTACTTAACTATTTCTGGTACGTTATATCCAGTGTCTACTTTGTCCTTCCCTGCAGGCACAGCTGCAGACAATAGAAGCTTAGGTTTCCCAGAGGCTTTGGCTTCAGCATCAAATTCTTGCCTTAAAATCTGTAATGAATAATAAAATACAGAAGTCACTGTGAATGTACTTTCTACATATGGCAATTTCGAAATTTTTCACATTAGGGCAAATAGAACCCAAACATTTGAAATCCAAAAAAAAAATCTGAAGGTGTAAAAAGCTGATAGACAACAAATAACCGAAGGGGTCTAAATTGGAAGCCAAAATCAGCTTATTTAAAAGAGGATTGAATTGAATTACCACTGGGTCGATGCCACTGCTGGTAGACTGTTAGTCCCCGAGGGTATTCACCAGCCCAGTAGTCAGTACTTCGGTGCTGACCCGAAAGCCGATTATATTTCAAACCTTTCAATATCTAATTTTTTGTAAATTTTGTTCAAGCCTAAGGAGTATTTCCCTCATGCAAAGCTCTGTCCTTAGCTGATTTGGCTTTATATTTAGATCATATTGGTTATTTGTTCTCTATCAGTTTTTACATATCTTTGAGTTCATGGTCTTCCAAACATTTAGATTTTATCTGCACTGAAGAGACATAAGTTGTCGAAATGCGCATATGCAGAAAGTAAATTCACAGTAACTTCGGTATTTAGTTAATTGTTACCACTGGGTCGATGCCATGGTGGACTGTTAGTCCCCGAGGGTATTCACCAGCCCAGAGGTCAGTACTTCGGTGCTGACCCGAAAGCCGATTATATTTCAAACCTTACAATATCTAAATTTTTGTAAATTTTCTTAAAACCTAAGGAGTATCTCCCTCATGCAAAGCTCTGTCCTTAGCTGATTTGGCTTTATATTTAGATCATATTGGTTATTTGTTCTCTATCAGTGTTTACATATCTTTGAGTTCATGGTCTTCCAAACATTTAAATTTTATCTGCACTGAAGAGACATAAGTTGTCGAAATGCGCATATGCAGAAAGTAAATTGACAGTAACTTCGGTATTTAGTTAATTGTTACCACTGGGTCGATGCCACTGCTGGTTGACTGTTAGTCCCCGAGGGTATTCACCAGTCTAGTAGTCAGTACTTCGGTGCTGACCCGAAAGCCGATTATATTTCAAACCTTACAATATCTAAATTTTTGTATATTTTGTTCAAACCTAAGGAGTATCTCCCTCATGCAAAGTTCTGTCCTTAGCTGATTTGGCTTTATATTTAGATCATATTGGTTATTTGTTCTCTATCAGTTTTTACATATCTTTGAGTTCATGGTCTTCCAAACATTTAGATTTTATCTGCACTGAAGAGACATAAGTTGTCGAAATGCGCATATGCAGAAAGTTAATTCACAGTAACTTCGGTATTTAGTAAATTGCAATAGACAAGACATAAATAACAGAAAGCGAAAGTAGGATAAAAGTGATGTCATAAAAACCTTATTCCGTGGTTACTTTTATAAAGTTTACGATAAAACAATGCACAATTCGTTTCTGTTAAAGCCTGTTATTGATGATTGTTTTAATAATATCCTGTATAAATGTAAAAAAAATGTATAACAGGAATCATCTACAATGGCTGAAAATTATGATTACATGCCACATTCTGCTATAGAACTACACATGAAGAACACGAATAGGACAAAAGTCATACGTTAACAACGATAGGAACTCGAGACAGCTGGACTTGGTACCGGTACTAGCAAAAGCCAGCGACAGGTGTTAAACCGGTTTATGGGTACCCAAACCTCCCCTTTTTCTGTCCCGTTTCCCTATAGTATAATAAACATACAAATAAAACCCAATACAGGTAGACTACTAACTCCATGACCACAATCTTAATGGAAAGAAAAAATAAAACGTAATTTTGAAAGATCGGTCAAGGGGTGCTCGCCGCTAAACTGCCGGCTAGCTTAAGGAGCACAGTCTGTTGGTAGAACACTGTCGCACTACGGAAGAAAAATCAAACTCAAAATGTCTTTCCGAAGGGTTTGGTGAAGAATCATCATAAATTTCAGTAGACATCGGCAGAGGCCAGTGAGTGAGCAAAATTTTCATGTCATTAGATCTGAAAGCTAATTTGACGGATAAAAGCAGAATATCTTGTCGATATCAAATGTTCATATCTATTATAAAACTTCTTAAATGTATTCAACAACTTATGAAATCTGTAAACCTGTTGTAAAAAATTGGCTGTAATAGTAAGGTTACGTTCATTAAAATCGTCAAGAGTAGAACAAACTCATGCGAACCGTACCAGTTGAGAAATATACACCCCGTAGGATGGAGCTAGAGGGATGTCGCCGTCAAGAAAATGGAAATTAGTAAAAGTGAAATCATAATCATCACGTTTATCATATATTTTTGTCTATATTTGACCGGAGTCAATAATGATTGTTAGATCCAGAAAAGGGTAGTATTTGGAATCATTGTTAGCTTTATTTAATTTTAGTTGTTGAGGATAAATAATATCTACATAATCTAAAAACTGGGGATTATCAATAGTAAGGATATCGTCAATATAACTGCTGTTATCATTGAAAATAAAAATAAGTTTATCACGGTTTGGTATGGTTCCGTTTTGAAGTTTTTTCATGAAGTCTCGTTCGAAACAGAAAAGAAAAAGATCTGCAATTAGAGGTGCACAATTTGTACCCATGGAAATACCTATAATCTGTTGATAAATAATGTTCCCAAAAAGAACAAAAATATTGTCCAGCAAAAGATTGAGTGCAATAATCATATCATCACATGTCCAGGAAGAATAATTATTGTAGGTAATATTACAGAAGAATCCTTGCTTTTTGTTAGAGCAAATGAACTGTAGAAAGGAAAATTTATAAGACCATTTAATAAGTTGTCCAAATTTGGATTTAATCAAATCATGTGAAAGCTTAGTATAACGTGTAGAAAAATCATAACTGTCGATAGATGAAACTGGTCTTTGAATATATTGTAGTTTATCTAAAACCTCAACAGAATTTTTACACCCCAAAAGTGATTTATACCAGAGTTCTGATAAGTTTTTTCACAGTATTTAATAACCAACGTCTTTATACAAGTAAGTAAACTAGTTAAATAGATGAATACATTAGTAGTAGAACACTTACTAGATGCAGAAATAAAACGATGTTTAAAGGGATTTTTAAGCTTCGGAACCCAGTACATGGTAGGTAAGATGTTATCTTTAGGTGGAACTTTAAGCATTTCTGTATCCTTATAATGTTGCTTGATTAACATGTTTTCGTCCCAATTGGTACGTTTGAAAGTGTCTGACTTGTCCAGTTCGTTTTGTTTAACATCGATGTAGAATTTCTCTCAGACAATAGCAACGTTGTTAGAAGCCTTGTCAACAGGTATAAACACATATTTTTTACCAAGATCCTTCAATTTTGACTTAATTCTATTTATAGACAGCTTAGGAGGTGACTCAATATAGTTATCTTTATAAACAATTATTCTGTTGGTGACCTTGGTAATCATTTTATCTCTAAACAAATTTAGAGCATAATTGTCTGCACTTTCTAGTTTGCACCATTTTTTACAATAATTGGTTACAGCGTCATTAATTATATCAAAACATGCTTGCCAGTTTGTTTTTGAAGGTGCGCGATATTTAGGCCTTTTTTTTAAAGAATTGTCTTACTTCTTTATCTACAATGATGTTAAGTTTCCCCGTTAATGAGTCGTTTTTAAAGTCAAAGTGTAAAAACAGTTAAAAAGAGAAATATTTTTATAGGAGAGTTTTCTTTAAAAAAATCTTCTATAGGCCAGTCATATATAACTGAATACGGGAGTTTTCAGTCGTGTTCACCCCGGAAACATTTTTGTGTATTATGCGAAAAAAATCAATGCATCAATACCTTGGAGGGAATCACTGATTACTTAACACTGTTGAGCTAAAGGTGATTTATATTTAATCTATTTGTAGCGTTTCAGGGTAATTGTTTTTAAAATTTAATCCAATAATTGTCATGTCGGACAGATTATAAGTGCACTTCAATGTCATAAATAGTTTGTTCTTAGGTGGTTTATATATTTATTACAATATTTCAGGGATCTAGTTATCCGTCTCACTGGTATTTGAGGAGATCGTTTCCGCCTTCAATTACACGAGAGTTCCTATCTCGAAAGTCCCGTATTGGAAAGTGGTTAAAAGCGAAGTAAATGTAGAATACGTTTTGTTCAGTAATTTAAACACAATAGCGGAAACGCTAATAAGAACGTCTATCAAAAATACAAAATACCGAAGTTGCATAATAAAAAGTAAATTTTGTTTTGCTTTACACGTGTTTCATGGAGTCTCTCATCAGCAGCAATAGAAACAAATAGTATGGAAAGGCATAATCAAAAAAGTCCACAAAAAATACCCATTACCAAAAATTGTCGAAATAGGAAGCCAAATTCAGTACAACGGATATCCTCCGAGTGTGATACAAGAGATGAAGTCGTGGTATTTTTAAGGAATTAGAATTTTGATAAAACAGTCAATTTATATATAAAACGCTAGGTTAATCTTTATGTCAGACAAGTGACTATTGGACTGGATAATAACCCTCAACAAACCTGACAATAAATTAAAATGTATTTTTACTTATAAATCGTCCCATTAGTGCAACAAGGTACCAAGTGACATTTTGGGCGAAATTGAGTTAAGTGCATTTCTTAGGAGCTACTATAGGTATCTAGTTTCCCTGTAAAAATAAATCCTGTATCTTTATTCGTTTCTGAGATAAATAATTATGTTGTTTGGTACCAACTGATTTCAATGTATTTCCCATGTGTAACAAGGAGCCAAATGACACTTGTTTCCTTTTTGCATAATTTACTTTTATATGAAATATTCACACAATACAGTGTCTGAATACATGAATGACAGAATATATCCATTCAGAATTAGTATAAAAATAGTTTGGTGATCAATAAAGCAACAAAATAAGATATATATCTTATATTACAATGTTTTTGTGTTTATGAATTGATTTCTGCAGAAAGGTACCAATTGGCACTTGGAACCTTTTTGCACAACGAAATCTTTACTTTTTTGTGGAAATATATGCTTAAAAATGGGTCCCAACAGACAAAAGTGATAATTCTGTCAAAATAACAGGAGCTTTAGACCAAGCTAATTCTGTGAATAAAGGTTGAAGTAAGTCTATTCTATGAATCAAAAAATGGAAGGTCTACCTCTTTTCTCTGATTTATTGTGAAGGTCGAAATTTTCTAATTATGTTTTCTTAAAATTGCATTTTTGTCAGTTGGTACCTTGTTGCACTAATGGGACGAAATTATTCTTAAAACGTTCATTGTATTTCACAAATCAATTATTCCTTAAATGTTGAATCTGAACTCATTTTTCTATTATGGAAATTTGGTCTAAAAACTTTTGTTTTGATTGACAAAAATTAAATAATGAGCAGTCAGGCAATTAGAATAATTGTTTGAACATCAGTCATCAGACCTAAATTTTAGGTATTAAAACTAATGCTAAACTCATTCAGGCTTTAGCTCTAATGACTGGGCATTAATTTAATGCCTAAGATTTAAGCTCTATGCCTAATTTCACCTACTGCCGCTATAAATCTTACCCTAAGAAGTTCAACATAGTTTTGTTTATCAATTGCTGGACTGCCACGGTTGGCTGGATATTCCCAGTCCAGGTCAAGCCCATCAAAATTATGGGCGCGTAGAAAACTGACAGTTGAGGTTGCAAATTGTCGCCGGCTTGCATCGCTGGCCACCATGGCTGTAAATGGTCTAGAACCCATTGTCCATCCTCCGACAGCTAGAAATGTTTTAAGACTTGGATTGTGCGTCTTTAAATCATTAAATCTTGCATACCTTGAAAGGAAAAGCAATACGAAAATTATCTTAAAAAATAAGTGATGTCATTTCGTCGATATTGACTGAATTGATAAATCTAATATTATAGTGTAGAAGGCACTTATATACAAAGATTTCCCGTCGTATTGTCACCTGTGAAAAAAAAATTTTCTTGTACTGTTAAAATAACTAAATACCAAAGTTACTGTGAATTTACTGTGACGTCACGATACCGTCAATAAAATTGTTATGAAAACGTCTTCGAATACTGACGTAAACAAATAAGCCATACTGAATTATAAATCTTGGTCGAATTTTTTACTCTTTATAATAAAAATTACAATTATCGATAAATATTTTTTGAGACTGACAACAGCCATAACCGAATTCATTTTTCATAATGCTCTATGTATATCTACGCGTATTAATAAATGAATTATAACGTCATCAAGATGGTGCCTAATTAAGAATGTCTGCTTGTAATATTTATGTCAGAGTTTTGAATTTTTCTGGTTTTATCCATTTTAATGCATTTTAATTCCATGCCCAACTTCAAATATTAGTTCTATCATTTCATTTATACATCTTTTGAGGCATTCTGACAAGATTTAATACAGATGAATTATTTCGTCAGATTATAAATAATGAAGAGAGGTGAGGGGGGGGGGGTCATTCTCCCGCAATTTTTGAAACACTTTTATTTGCAAAACGACATTGTTAATTATACACCTTTTTCGATTAAATTACGGGGTTTTTTTTATTTTCTTATAAAAATCATAATCCATTTAACAGCAGTCGTTCTTTTTTATGACAATGTAACAAAAAATCCCAAAGAGAGAAACAAGAAATATTCAATATTTATATTCCGGACGAAAAATTATTTTCAAAATTTAAACAGATTTATCACCACAACCTAACACACAGAATCTAAATTTACAAAGAAAAACCCCCAAAACCAACGAATAGACAAACAAACAAACATGAACAAAAAAAAAAAAAAAAAAAAAAAAAAAATCAAAACAGTAGAGCAGAGCTTTGCAAAACACAAAGCATGAAGATGAATTCATGCAAAACTGAAAGAAGGCAATGCATAATATGTTATCTCAGTTGTTTTTATAGCAGGACAATGTCGGTGACTGCTTATATGTTGACAACGTCTCTAAATGCTGTTTATGTTTATACAAATCTAAATGCATGATGAAAATGCCATGTTTAGTGCTCTTTGATACATTGGCGTTCGCGCACTTGTTAAGTCTACTTCAGGATATTTCAAAATAAGAATTCATAGTTTACTTGAGTTGAGTTTTAACCTCCAGGTTAACATTTTATATGACACCTAAAATATTTAAACCAAGATAAATGCGTATTGATTATTTTGTTCTAAAACAATATCGTTGCGAGCCCAAACAAAAACATCAGGAGCTCCGAAATGGAAATAATATTCTTCCGTAAATGGTTGTTTCCCGTGTAAGACAGTCCATAGGAGACAGGGTCGCGTGAAGCTGTCTTCCACGGGTAAACGTCCAATCCAACGTTCCGATTTTGTCGACGTCGGTGTTACCAAAGTAAACTCTCTGAATTATTTGACGTCACAGTTGAAAAATTCACAAGGAACGACAAGTTTTACTTTCCTTCGATTTGTTCGTTGTGTTTTACGGAAGAAATAGCTTCTTACACTCGACTAAAATTAAAGATCGGGTTATCCTCCACTTGTGTGAGAAATTTCTCACACTCGTGGAAGATATCCCTTATCTTTTATTTGTCTCGTATAAGAAACTATTAATCTGCTCCTTTTGTCAACCTTGTCTACAATGAAATAAATGTCCGATGTTAAGTATACATAATATTCGGGGTATGTCAGCTCTTGTTTGAGAAAAAGGGTATCCAAAATGCTTAACACCCCTTTCACATTCACGAATGTTTCTTACGAATTGTCACGAATGATTGATTCGTAGTCGTTCGCATGTATCCGTATCTAACTCGCCGACATTTGCAGATATTTGCATCGATTCGTGTAAGGATATGTCAAAACATTTTACACAACTGTCCAGGAATCTTTATCGATTATTTCATCTGCAAAGAGGTCTCAATAAATCGTAAAGCATTCGCAATAAATCGTGGACAATATGTTTCCTAAAATGTTTAACGATTCATTTACGAATAATTGCGAGTAATTTACTGTCATCATTTTGCGATTGATTTACGGATAAACCAGCATTCATGCGATCATTTTGAGAAAAAATACGGTTACTTTACGAATTTATACGAATACTTTGCAGTACTTTACAAATAAATGAGAGTATTTTACGAATGGGTCAGCACTCAAATATGAATTGTGTCCTCTGTCTTAAAGTAGGATGGAAAAGTTACGATGATATCAATTTTTCTTTTTTTTTTCCTCTGTAGTTGAGGAAGAAAAACTCGAGGAATGTTTTATACAAAATAAAGTTTATTTTGTGGTAGGACATTACTCGTCTCCTTAAATGTGCATTCTAAGACTACTAGAAGTTATACAGTCTGAAATTTATATAAGTAAATGTACTTTTACGAATCTTGAAAACTTAAAAAATTCGTAAGGATTCGTAAGAAAAAATAGTGTATGTGAAGGGGGCATTAATGAAGTACTGAATACATGTGATATATGAAATGAATTTAAATTCAGAAGTGTACGACATCTATTTTTATAACCTTTTATACGAACGTTATATGTACAAGAACTCACATTCCCTTCATCCATGGTGTGCTCTCGTCGTTCCATTCGTAAGCTACCAGTTTATTACCAATCAATTTTGCGAAGGTATATACAAGATGGGTGCAAAGGTTTGGATCCACATTCTCTGGGAAAAATTTTCCCTGGCCGTTTCTGTACTGTGACCAGTTAGTATAGTAACATACTCTCCTGTAAGCTGATAGTCAGAATATTTTAACTGATCTTTGTTTTATGAGAACTTTTTCAAAGAAGTAAATAATAGCAAAAATGTCTTTAATGATGGCGTTAAGATCCCCTACAGCTTAATATGAGCTTAATAGAGGCAAAGATAAATTACCAATACATTTGTTAAATTATATATTTTATTTTATATGGTTTGCATCTTAGAATAGTAAATGCATTGTACTCTAAATTCTTAAGCGATATATTTTGACAAAATCTATTGTAAGCGGTTATATTATCATAGTAAAAAGAGTTCTTGAATTACCTTTCATTTTTTAAGCAATCAACCGTTCAAACAAACTAAGATCAACTTACCAGACTCCACATTCACTACAACAAGTAAAAGCAGAAGTATCCGGATCATCATGGCAGAACACTTATCAAAGCACCTTTTTTATTCTGGAAACTCGGATTTGAAAAAAAAATAGTTTGCCCTACAAAGAAAATGTATTAAGTGCAGTACATAAAACCAGACTGATTCTAGTTAGATAAGAATTTCGATAGCCAGACTTACGTTCAAAGTTCAGTTTTATCTTACCATTTGCGTACGTAAATAAGACATTCCTTGAAAACTTTTATTGTAAACCCGATTGCACCAGGAAACAACCCTAATTACCATTGCACAAGGAAACAACAAACAAACAACAAACATTAGATTTGCAATTGCAAGCAATAGCTTATTTTGCACCATCATATTTTTCGATCATTTCATCTTGATTGCTTCGCTAAAATCTATTTAGATATCAATTTTCGTTTGAATTTCATGTTATTATTATTTTATGGAAATGGCGGCCATTTTGACTTTTTTCCTTAACTCCTTCCTCTCATCAAATTGAACTTACATGCAAATTATACTAATCAATTTATGCAGAGCTGTTCCGAGATACTGACTCCCCTATTTTTCGACGTAAAACGGCTTGAGTTCCGATGACTTAAAGATTTTACACATGTTATGGCCTCTCATTATCGAAGCTGTCGATTTCTTCTGAAATAAATTTGCATTCACTTCCTAAACATTGGCATGTTCTAATTTTTCTTTCAGTATTTTTAACTATAAAATTCTTCATGAGCTAGCCGACAGTTGAGAGGCAAGCAATTCTTAAATTATCTTTCTTTTTCAAATAACGTTTCGTCTCATTTGTATTTTTTTTTTGTTTTAATTATCCCCGCACTTTCGAAAAAAAGTTCGGGGATAATGTTATACCCTCCGTCTGTCCGTCCGTCCGTCACACTTTTCTTGTGACTCAAACTCCTCCTACATTTTTGGATTTAGGGATTTAATTTTGTTATAGAATTGTTGCATATAGTCTGTAGATGCGCAATAAGCTTTCGGATTTTTGATATTGGTTTTGGTGCAAACAAGAGGATGATGTCAATTTTAACAAAGACCCAAAGATGTGGATTAGACACATGTGGCATGTGACGCAAACTCCTCCTAAATTTTTGGATTTAGGGATCAAATCTTTATGCAGAATTGTTGCATATAGTCTATAGATTTGCAATAAGCTTTTGGAATTTTGGTTCCGGTTCCAGCTTTGGTAAATTTCCTGAAAATGTCAAAGATACTTATTTTTTTTTTTTAAATTTTGGCATATTATCTTATATTCTGACAAGTGTTTGGTAAAAAACAAAATTCTGATAACTAAGATTCTGAAAGACGGTTCCATTTTTGGTAAATTTCCTGAAAGTCTCAAAGACCACTTATTTTTTGGAATTCTACCTAGCAACCGTACTTAAAATGTTTGTGTAGTTTAGGATGAACAGTCATTTTCATCAATTGGATTTCAAAAATATTTGATTCCAATTTTGGTAAATTTCCTGAAAGTCTCAAAGACCATTTATTTTTTGGAATTCTACCTAGCAACCATACTTAAAATGTTTGTTTAGCTTAGCATGAACATTTTTACACATTGGATTTCAAAAATATTTGATTCCAATTTTGGTAAATTTCCTGAAAGTCTCAAAGACCACTTATTTTTTGGAATTCTACCTAGCAACCATACTTATATGTTTGTGTTGTTTAGGACGAACATTTTCATCAATTGGATTTCAAAAATATTTGATTCCAATTTTGGTAAATTTCCTGAAAGTCTCAAAGACCACTTATTTTTTTTTAATTCTACCTAGCAACCATACTTAAATTGTTTATTTAGTTTAGGAAAAACATTTTCATCAACTGGATTTCAAAAATATTAATTCCAATCTTGGTAAATTTCCTGAAAGTCTAAAAGACCACTTATTTTTGGAATTCTACTTTGCAACCATATATCCTAGAAGTCTTTTAGTAACAATAATGACTATCAATAGGTAGATTTAAAATAAAGTGATAAATATATGCCAAGGGTGTAAAACAACTGTTTTCTGTGTCAAACAGGAAGTGTGGGGATAGCTGTCGTTTCCGACAACATCTAGTTTGTTGTTGGTGTTGTTGTGGTGATGGTGGTTTTTGTTTTGTTTTGGTTTTTGTGGTATTTGTGTTTTTTTTTTTTTGTGTTGTTTTTTTTTCATGGAGTTTGTATTCTGCATATTGGTTCATTGGCAAACGAATACCGAATCAAGAACGAGTTGATCATCAATAAAAAATCACAGCAATTTGCATCAAACCTCAATGACATTACTGTATGACAAAGACAAAACAAAAATGAACAAGAACGCCACATAAACAAAACACTAGGAGTGTGAACCCCTACAAAAACTAAGGCATCATCAGGTGTCCCGGAAGGGTAAGCATGATCTGCTCCACGCGTGGCACCCGTCACATTACCAGTGAAGTGTCCGGTTTTGTCACAGTCGGTGTTATTCAGTCCAGTAAATCTCTTTATCAACCTAAGGATATATATTCTCATTTGTGATATAGAAACATTGTAAATCCGTAAAACTTCTGCAGTGGCAATTGCAACAGTAACTGAACATACATTTGATGTATCAGTTTTTGAGACAGCATTTCACTTCTTTTTAACATCGCAAAGCACCTTTGCAACTTTTGCGATTTAAATAACTACACGCCGAAGTTTCTCTAGACCGTGTTTCTTTAAGATGGTCATGTCTACCACTCATATCACTTCATTGCAGATAAATTCAAATCAACTGTCGGGGATTTAGATTCATTTAACATCAAGTTTACACGTTTTGTTTAGCGCCATTTTCTATAGACAATAGGTAACGTCACTGTACCATTATGCTATGCAAACGTCTTTAAGTTACGAATACAAAGTTGAACTAGAAGGTTTACTTTTTATACACAACGCAGAGAAGTACTACCCATCCTATATATTTGAGTTACCCATCCGTCACATTGGTGCCGTGGCAAAAGAAACATGACGAAGAAGAAATCTACCAGAGTAGCACATCGAGGAGCAGTGAGAAAAACTGATAACGAAAATCGAGGATGAGTTGGAGAAATATACTGAACAGCGGGACGAACTAGAAAGTTTATGTGAGACACTTAAAAGGAAAAGAGACATTCTTTCGCAATTGGATAGTGATATTCTGAATGAAAATATGGCAGCCGAGATGGAAGACGCCGATCGGTATGTCTTAGTTATAGAACGTATCTTAACCAAAGTCAAAAATGCAACATCAAAACAAGCTAACAAATCTAATTCATAACATCAGAATTTAAATCCAAATGTTGCAGAAATTGTACACATGAACTCCACATCTACATTTATTAAGTAAACTCAAACTCAATGCAGAATCATGACATGCACTTCCGGCCGTCGATGAGTTCAACAAATGCTAGCGCCTACCACAAATTGCCTAAACTCAATCTCCCAGCCTTTCTGGGACGCATTTGAATCAACAATTCATGAGAACCAAACCATATCAGATGTTCAAAAGTTTAGTTATTTGAAAAATCAACTTCAGGGCATCGCCGCACAGTGTATAACAGGCTTACCATTAACTACTGTGAATTATTATCAAGCCGTAACATTACTGAGAGAAAGATTTGGTCAGACTCACAAAATCACATATACGTATATACAGAATTTAATTGATCTACGAGCACCAAAATCAAACGCCGACAGCCTGAGAAATTTTTCTGACAAAATAGAGTGCAGTATTCGCGGACTAGAGTCACTAGGAACGAGTGAAAATACATTTGGTTCAATTTTAACTCCTATTATTATATAGAGGACGGTGAAAGATTGAAATTTCTCAGTGAAAGAAAAGTGATAATTAACTGTGAAATTATTTTCCATAATTTCACTCTAGGAAGTAACGTCACAATAGACGTCATCAACGTTGTTGTTAAGAAAACGTCTCGGCGGATTAACATTGAAAACGTAGTTCATGAAAAGAATCTCAAATTAAACCAATAATTATGAGAGAACTGATCTATATAATAAAAACAATAACTAATCCTAGATTCTGATTATCGAAAATATCCAACTCATGATCGAAAAACACTGTAATTCACTCATGCGCTTCACGCATTCGTGAATTACTGCGTTGTTCGATCATTCGTTGAATATTTTGCGATAATCAGAATCTCGGATTATCTATAGTATAATTATCTATAACAAACTGATGTACGTAAGAGCATGACAAGAGACCGCGGAAATGATGATTGGGACATGGCTTCATTACGAACTGCAATAAAGAAAGAGGTATGCGTTCAAGCAGCAGGACAGATAATTAACCCACCACCAAATAGAGAAATTGAGATCACACCGACCGCTTCATTTGTCACCGGAACGAGAAATGCTAAAAAACGCCAATTTACGCAAGTTAAGAAATGTTTATTTTGTGAAGAATCGCATCACCCAAACACATGTAGTAATGTAAGAGACGTAGAGAAACGCATAGAAATAGTCGAGCGGAAGCGAGTATGCTTTAATTGCTTCGGAAATCACCGAGTCGCAGAGTGCACATCGACATTCAAATGCAAACAACGTGGGAAAAACATCATACAAGTATACATGTATATAAATACAACGCCGAACCAAAGCAGGGATCATCAGTAACTACAAGCGAGACATCGTTGCATAAAACTGTAGCGCATTCTAGCATAGATAAAGTACCAATGGAATCAAACACATTTTTTTAATTCAGCAGTAACCGCACATTTTGAAGTTTTACTGAAAACTGCCATATCGCCTGTTTCGTCTGGTAATCGATGCATGATGACCAATATATTGCTTGATGAGGGAGCACAAAATTCATTCATAACAGGAGAATTAGCACAGAATTTGGGAATCGAACAGACCGAGAAAATAGCTCTTAAAATCTCAGGATTTGGGAGAAAGGTTAGTCAGGTTCTTCATTTAGAGAAAGCAAAAATTGAAATAGAGACAGAAAATGGACAACGAGTAAAGATCAATGTAATCATGATTCCGAAAATTGCTGCACCTATTCAGACAAGATTGCGTGAAGACGTTAGGACATTGTAATATCATAACAAATTACGACTAGCACACCCGATATCTGCAGACGAGAAATTTAATATAGATTTGTTGATTGGAGCTGACTTTTATTGGTCAATTGTTGAAGATGAAATTATCAGAGGTAGTGGACCAACCGCCGTAAAATCCAAGATCGGTTATTTATTGTCGGGACCGATATTGACAGATAACAGAAGTACACGCAACCAAACATCAATGATGACTACTAGTATCTTAATAGACCACAAAGCAATTGAATGTAACCTAGAGAAATTTTGAACCCTAGAATAGTTAGGTGTATCGGAAAGCGATCAAATCAAAAGTCAAGCTGAAATAGTCAAAGAATATGGAAACAATGCGTGACGCTAGAAAATGGTAAATATAAGGCGAAGTTTCCATGGAAACAGGATTTTCAAACGTTACCACAGAACTACGACATTGTGAAACAAAGAACAGAAAGCGTAATTCGACGTTTACAGCGAAGCCAAGAATTACTAAAAATTAATGGAAGCATAATAAATGAACAAGAAAGGAGAGGTTTTGTCGTGAGATTCAATGAAACAGCCATTCCAACAGACCGACCAGTACATTACATACCGCACCATCCAGTCACTAAGGAGTCTTCTACGACCCCAATCCGAATTGTCTATGACTGTGGTTGCAAAAGTGGCCCCGACAGTCCGTGTTTAAATGATTGTTTGGAATCACACCCTCCCATTTTGAATGACATAACAGGAATTCTTATGAGATTTTGAATGAAAAGATATGCAACAACCGCAGATATAGAGAAAGCATTTTTACAAATACAATTGGATGAGAAAGACAGAGACGCCACGAGATTTCTCTGGTTGAGCGACCCAACAGATTCATCAAAGCCACTTATTACGTATCGTTTTAAATCAGTCCTCTTTGGAGCCACTTATTCGCCCTTCATTTTAAGTGCAACGCTTTCAAAACATTTAATTTTCATTTTCTCATTTAATTTTGAGACATTTTTATTGAAGTAATGAGCACATTTATAAACAATACTTTGGTAGCCCCGAGTATGTCGGGGATTTAGATTCATTTAACGTCAAGTTTATACGTTTTGTCTAGCGCCGTTTTCTATAGACAATCGGTAACGTCACTGTACCTATTGTGTAACGTAAACCCATTATGCTATGTAAACGTCTTTGAGTTACGAATACAACGTTGAGCTAGAAGGTTTACTTTTTATACACAACACAGAGAAGTACTACCCATCCTATACATTTGAGTTACCTATCTGTCACATCAACATTCAAACATTCAAAACAAAAATTCAAAGAACCACTATAAAAAAAAGTCCATTTGATTTCTATAAATCTCCAGAAAAAAATCCTTAAAAATTCATTTCACAACTTTTTCCAATTTTTCTTGCAAAATATGTTCATATTACATATACGAACTTGGACAGCAAATTTTATAATTTTTTATCCATAAATAAAAAAGTTACCCATTAGGTGTCTATGTTAATTTTATTTTCCAAAGCTAAAACAAACTGATGGGGTGAGTTCGATTGATGTAACTTACTTCCTCTGTAAACAAAAACAGACAAACATGTGGCTTGATGTAAACATTAACAAACCATGTGACATGATAATTTACATGTCAATTAGAATTAAACTGGTCAATCCAGTTATGCTTATCAATACTGAGAAGTAATGGGGAAATCTTCAATGTTGCGGGTTTAAATTTATTTCTTATGAAATGCAATGTCTTAAATTAATCTATCAGTACTTTTCTTAGCATTACAATATAAAAATAGTAATATTATAACATTAAAAAAAATAGAAGATTAAAAAACGACCCCCTCCGAAAAGGCGAAAAAAAACCAATAAAAAATCCACAAAAAAAACCAAAAAATAATCCAGGGAGACTTGTAGCCTTCGTGAAACAGGGTGAATTAAAACAAAACCTCTAGACTTATATCACTTGTACAGCATGTTAAATATTTATCTGTTAGGTAAACTAACATATTTTTTAATATTTCAATATATTTACAGTTTGTTTTATTTCTTTGTTTTGTTTTGCAATTGCAAAGGAAAAGAAGTCATATCAATGATACAAACATATACCATGCTCAAAAGTGCATAAATAGACAGTCAGGTACAATGTATGTTCAAACCATTGTTATTCAAATTAATGTCCATTGTCAACCTTGTCTGACTAGATTTCACCTATCTAACATGTACATTATATGGTCACATGGTTAAGTGGTATTTACATTAAAGCACATGTTTGTCTATTTTTGTTGTTACATCAATCGAACTCACCCCTCTAATATTGTTAGCTTAAAAAAATAAAATTAACGTAGACACTCAATGGGTAACTTTTTTAATTACGGATAAAAAATTACAAAATTTGCTGTCAGAGTTCGTATATATAATATAAACATATTTTGCAAGAAAAATTGGAAAAATTTTTATGAAATAAAATTTTAAGAATTTTTTTCTGGAGATTTATAGAAATCAAATGAACAATAATATTATCTGCAAGAAGAATTTGATTTACAACAATTTTCCTATTACTGAATGTACACTAAAGGTTACTCAAAAAGTTTGACCTTCAAGGATGAAAGTTCACATACTCATTCATTGCACTTGTCCTAGAAATGGACCAGTTTACCTGGTGTAAATTTCAACAAGAAACAAGTCAAGTTCACCCAAACTTGTTGTTTTCATATACTCGATCAGTGCGTACTATCTATTCAAGATATATATTTGTTTTTGGGTACAGATTCCAATGTCATGGCGTAGGAAATAGTTCGGTATTTGGTGACTTTTTATCAGTTTAACTCACCCTAAATCAATTATCTGAAAACACATAATTTAAGAGTTGTATTTTTACTAATCATTTGAAGCGATTTGTTAATGTTTTGATAGTTACTACTACAAATATTCATACACCACCGTTTCCTCATATTATATTGATTGTTTATTGGTTGTTAACAAGTTATAAATAGCAAAAACGATGTGTATTTTTAGACTTTTTATATACTGATTAATTTTGTGATCTATGTCTAGCTACGATAGTATATTTGTGAATCAGTTACTTACAGCAACATTGTTTGAGCGGAAATATTTCATTATATATCAATTATTTTAGAAATAAAAGATATGACCATGTCTTTCCGTATAGCATTAGTTCAAGCTAAGATTTGAAAAAAGACATTAACAGTAATAAGAATTTTGAAAAAAAAAAACAAAAAACAAAAATAAAGGGCTACGCCGAGCGCAGCATGATACGACCGCAGCATGTCGACCACTGAAATTTCAACAAAGGTAGTTTAAAGTGAATGTGGACACAGTAAAGAGCTTGACACAATAATTAGATGGACACAAAAAGAAGCTAGACATAGTTATTAGCTAGAAACAAAATAGGGAAAAAACCCTTTTGATTACTTACTGATAAAAAACCGTAAGAGCTATGCAAAATATGTACTATCAACTAAAACTTTACATCCATAGAAATTCAAAGAAAAAATCCATCGAAATCTGATGAAAAATAAAGATATGACACATTTAGTAAAATTGCAATTTTGGCCCCTTTGACCCCTTGTAGCTCCGAAACAGTAAGAGCTACAAAAAATCCGTTGACATATTACTGAAAGCTTATATCAAGAGGAATCCAAAGAAAAAAATCCCATCGAAATCCGATGAAAAATAAAGATTTGACATATTTAGAAAAATTGCATTTTTGGCCCCTTTGACCCCTTATAGCTCGGAAACGGTAAGACCTACAAAAAATCCATTG
>MJUU01011912.1:92789-108397 GCA_002080025.1 Modiolus philippinarum | reverse complement strand
GAACCTATAATATATAGTGGTAGTACAATAGTACCTCGTCCAATACGAATCCATGTTGTATAGTACTGATACAGTAGCACCTCGACAAATTCGAACCCAATAAAATGATTTGTTAGTTTATCAGTATTTCCACAAATACGAACCCCTGATATATAATATGATTAAAAGCACCTCGACATATACGAACCCATGTGATATACTATTAGAACAATAGCACCTCGACAAATTCGAATCCTTAGAATATACTATTAGAACAATATCATCTCATAAAATATAAACCCAATCAAATATTTTGTACATAAGGACTTGGATAGGCGAGACTAAGGCTAAAGGCGAGACACACGTGACGAGGCCAAAGGTCAACACTAAAAGTACATCAACACCTCGAATGCAATTCGACAGCACCTCGACGAAAACGAACCCATGATATATAGTATTGATTCAATAGCACCTCGACAAATCCGAAGCCATAGAATATAGTGTACATTAGGACTTGAATATGCGAGACTAAGGCTAAAGGCGTAAACACACGTGACGAGGCCAAAGGTCAATGACATACTAAATGTACATCAACACCTCGAATGCAATTCGACAGCACCTCGACGAAAACGAACCCATGATATATAGTATTAATTCAAAGCACCTTGACAAATACGAAGCCATAGAATATAGTGTACATTAGGACTTGAATAGGCGAGACCAAAACTAAAGGCGAGACACACGTGACGAGGCCAAAGGTCAACACTAAAAGTACATCAACACCTCGACAGCACCTCGACGAAAACGAACCCATGATATATAGTATTAATTCAATAGCACCTCGACGAAAACGAACCCATGATATATAGTATTAATTCAATAGCACCTCGACAAATCCGAAGCCATAGAATATAGTGTACATTAGGACTTGAATAGGCGAGACTAAGGCTAAAGGCGAGACACACGTGACAAGACCAAAGGTCAAACACTAACAATATATCAACACCTCGACTGCACCTCGACAAATACAAAGGCATTAATATAGTATTACTACAGTAGCACCTTTACAGCACCTCGACGGGCACCTCGACGGGCACCTCGACAAATACGAACTGAACGGTACATATATACTACTACTGTTACGACTAGACTAGAAAAATCTTTAAAAAAAACTATTAAAATGGTTACAAATTTAAATCTTAAAAGAAACTATTAATATGGTTACAAATTTGTGTCAATATAAAAAACCTACATAATTTTTTAAGTATAATATTACATAATAGCTTTTTCAACACTTAAAATGGTTTGTGATTAAAATGTTTTATTTTTGTCATTACGATTTGCATCTGAAGTGCATTATAAAATTCCCTTTTAAGCGTCTCATGCACGTAAGCAACCCATTGAAAAATTTAAAGATACAAATTAAGTGCCGGTCGAATCGAACCGACTTTCCAACCTTTACAACTGTTATAAATGTTTTTTTTTTACAAATTTACTAAATTCATTGTAAACCTTATGATATGATAAAGTTTTTGTAGGTGATGTAGATAATAATGTGTCATCATTCATGTTGGCAGTCGGCCATTGGCAGATATTAAATTTACAGATACTTCGGTATTGTGTTATCCATTAAGGTAACTGCGATTCTGTATGTTTTCTTAAGATCTTGGTTTATTTCTCTTTTGTCTCAGTCAATGCTCTGATTTTTAAAATTTGCCATTCAAGATATTTCGCAGTAAGGTAAAACAGATTCTGGCATCATATTCCTTCCTGTATACGCGTTGATACAAATGTGTGAAAACAAAATGAAATAAAAGAACTAACTGTTCAGAGACTGCCTGATCATGAGAACCCCTTGGAACAACTTTATTGTACTCATTCATGTTTAAAACAACGGAAGTAGAATACCGAAGAAACAAAGTAAGTGATGATAACATAAAAACAAAGTCCATAGACATGCCAAAGTCTGGAACACAGAAAAACAAAGACAAAACAAGGTCGTTAGACAGCCACAATGCACTGAAATAAAAAGACGACATTCAGAACAAAGACACTCATAGTGTGAAATATTAAATATATGTTACCATACATTTTTTCCAAATAAAATCGACTTTTACAATATTCGTTCGCTTAATTTCTTTCTCCTGTCAATACAAAAACAGGAACATGAACAAAAACGAAATTTCGGCAGTCACCCCTTAGTGTTCATAACTGAATTTCGACTATGTAGCATAAAGAAGATTATTAACAAAATTCAGAATAAGTTCTGATATTTTAGAAATAGAACAAGGCAGATATAAAAATATTCCATTAGATCAAAGAATTTGTAAATCGTGTAATCTAACTATTGAAGATGAAATACACTTCCTTTTAGAATGTCCAAAATTACAAAGTAAAAGAAAGGTATATATTACTAATATTCAAAATAAATTTGGAAATATTAAAGTACTTAATAACAATGCAAAATTTATATGGATTATGTCTGCAGAAGATACTTTTGTATACAATCAGTTATATTTATTGTTAAATGGTTTATTTTCATTACGGCAACATATTTTAAATACAAAATTACATTTTCAGAATAATACTATTTCATGCATTATAAACAATTAAGAGTCTCTCTCTATTGATATGCTCTTGGTAAATAACTGAACCATTTTATTTGTTGTGCCCTATTTTAGTCCTCTTTATATTTAAATCTTTTGCAATTATTTCATTTTTTTTATATACCAATCATTGTAATCATTCAAATCATTGTATCAAATTGTCTATCGATTGTTCTGCTCCATTTAGGGGCATCTTGATTGACAATAAAGCATTTGTATTTGTAGCAGCTTTGTTTTTTTTCTCCAGAAATTATTTCCACATAGGAAAATTCTTTTTACGAGGTATGTATTTAATTTTTCTTTTACAATTCTTTGTTTTGAAAATTCGAAGTGTTTTGCATATACTCCATGTCTATTCTTTGTTAATTAGTATTTCATTATATGTAAGATAAACCATTCAAAGACCTAATGTTTTAATAACTGAGCTCAGTCGACATAAATCTAGTAATGCAAATTGATATTCACGATTAAATCATCGAGATAACAAGATCGGATTCTAAACCTACCCTATTTTGTTAACAATGATAATGCCAACTACAAAAATTTCCATATATTGTTTTAAATCGTATTGAAGACGGTGGCCATCAAAATGTTCAGACAGTCTAATGCATTCTATACTCGTAAACTTCTGATATCTCAATATCAAGGTCAGTTTGTGATATTTCACAAGACTCTTCTCATGGTTATGTAGGGTTTGTAAGCATTTGAAATCGTTGAAATTTCTATTCCTTCTCTTGAATTTGTGACAAGTAATACACATTGTAGTAAAAATATTTATTGCGGCCAACGTGGCTTATGTGGGGCGAGGGTGTCTTACACGTAACAACGAACGTGAAGCTGTTCTTTTATGTGATGATTTAATGCGAGGTTAATGCACGATATTTTATATAAAGTCTCATTTTGATTTTGATTCGTGGAATGTTTTCTGTCTTATATGTATATTGCCCCTTAATATGAAGCATCCTAGACTTTAATATGAATTTAATGGTTGAAGCGTGGAAAACATATTGCAAACTTGAGAGTTTATGACTTTCCATTATGTTTGGGTTGAATGCATTATGTATATTATATTTTGAAAATTTGTAGAAATTCTGCATTTAAAGACATAAATATTATGATAAGAATATTGGATTTTCTTATTGTACATGCAAGAACAATGTTTTGATCTTTAAGAAAACCATGCTCATTTTTTTAAGAATAAAAAGTACACCCTTTAAGGTACTAAATATCATGACTTAATTTTTAAAAGAACATAAATGCAATACATGAAACTAACTTAACGCATACATTATATGGAAAAGTGATTGTAATGTGACTTCAAATCTTGTGCTACATTACTGATTATAGCAGATGTGCCCAATGGCGAATTCTGTGGAGAGTTCAGGGGTCGGAACCCTTCTTTAAAGATCGGTCTTCTTAAAAAAAATTTGCCGACAGCGAAAAAGTGACAAAAATAGTTTGAATGTATAAAATGGATAACAGGAAACACCTACAATGGCTGAAAATTATAATCACATGCCACAACCTGCCAGAGAACTACACAAGAAAAACGCCTATAAGAGAAAAGACAACGATAGGAACTCGGGACAGTCGGACTTGGTACCGGCACTAACAAAAGCCAGCGGTGGGGCTAAACCGGTTAATGGGTACCTGTGCCGTTTCCCTCTAGTATAAAAATATGAATAATACCCAATACAGGTAGGCTACTAACTCCTTTTTAGTATAGGATAGATCAGCTGATCCTACCAAACTGAGGATCTTTTGGCGGTTGATGTGAATTTTTTATAACGTTATTGTATTTTTGCCTTTAATATCCTAGTACTTGGCCATAAGGGGCATTAGTCCGAATGTACGAAAATTGTTTCCAAATAATGACTTAAGTTACCTGTATACTATACTCATACGTTGTATTACAATCACAATGTTGGTACTTTGTATATGGCTTTTTTATGATGAAAGCTTTTTGGGTGTATCATACTTTTGTTCTTAAGGTAGATAGACACTGTTGCGCTGCGCAATTCAATCGCGCATTAGAAAAATTAAGAGTCGAATACGGGTTAGATTCGATTTTTGGGCCGGAACAGTAAATTGACGGCTTTTCCTTTGTGACGTCATAATTGAATGACAGACGTGAAACGTCATATTTCGTTTACTTTGCCGCGAATTAACTCCCTTTTCCCGTAAATAATGTTTAATCCGGAAACTTTGTAAAATATCTCCGTTAAAAGCATGGTGACATATACATATTTTTATTGTAACCGATAAATTACGTCATAAACTATCTGTTCACAAATTTACATCAAAATCTCATGGATAAAAAGTTCATTTCTATTAAGCTAAAAATTGCCTTTCCATATTTTCTCCGTGCATTCTATGTAAATTTAGGTGTTAAATGAGCAAACTTTGAAATCAATTCCAGAAAAAGCAAGCATGGTGACCCATACTTTTTATTACAGATCTTGGGTAAGTGGGATTGGTTCTTTAATTGTGCCGAAGTACAACAAGATCTCATGGATATGAATATAAGTGTCTATCTACCTTAAGTCAAACACATCATACAGCTGCGTACTAATTGCTGACAGGAACTTTGTTTCATTTCAGAGTATTGAGGGCATACCTTTCCTATTTTTTTTTGCATTTACAGTTGGTTGTTAAATGTTTTTGATGAAATAAGAGCATTTGGTGTTTTCTTTCGTTAAAATTTTTACTTTGTGATAACTGTCAAAGGGAAATAAAAAGCACTATTGACTATTTATCATACAAATCAAATTGTGTTGCTTGTTTTGTGGTTGTTATAATGGATTCAATTTACAGTTCAAATTAAGATCAAAACCCCTTTACCTCGCTCATTTCACATGGTCTATTGAAAAAAAATGTGCTAATGTCTAATATTGATCGTAATTTGGAATCTTAAACTGGGTTGTTTTTTTAATATCGCCGTGATCAAAACAAACAATTAAAAGTTAGCGTGCGGATAAGAATATGGAAGTCTCATAATATTTAATTTATATTCATTGCTATTTGAAAACATCATGAAATAATACAACGTAATTAGCTATTTGTTTATGTAGTTACACCTCGATAATGATTCAATTTAACAATTCATTTAACAAAGTCTCCAGCGGTTTGCAAACACAACTGCAATGGAAAAGTCCTGGCTTAAAAAGAGGTAATGTTATAAAATATTTATTATTAAATAGAAAAAGAGCTATAGAAAATTAAGATAAAAAGAATATTCTTTACCTTTATTATAAAACGATTGAAACGACATAAAAGCAGAAACCGTGTGACCTTCTCGAATTATTGTTTACGTCTTCAACAACGATCATTTCTATTTATGAACATCCGTTTCTATGACCTACATGAACAAATTAATTTAACAAATAAATCAAGCACTGCATGAAAATAAATACTATGAGCTCTTTAGAACGTAGGGCTCTTAAATACAAAACAAAGGGGAGAACATCATTCGTTATAAATTAAAAACATGACAAGAAAAATATTGAAGGGATAAAAGTAACGGCAAAAATGTTCAGATAATACCATAGACATACTCCTGAACTTCCATGAAGTTCAAAACTTGAAATATTGTGATTTTTAAAATAATCGATTTCCTAGCCAGCACCGAGCCATCGGGTGATCAGGTCAGCTGTATTCGCCGACACTAACAGTGCCAAAGCAATCAGGAATTCCAGTTAGAGTGATGTAGATATTGCTGAGTGCGATTTCCCGCCTCGTGCAAAGTAGACATGTTTTTTCGGCTCTTCAAATTTTCAGGTGTTAAAATGATTTGGATGCTAAACTTTAAAGATTTTTCTGTGAAATTATGGATTTTAACACAGGATTATGCATTTCTTGCATTTGTTTGGATTTAATTATTGTTTTTCAGGACGTCTTACATCAGGAGGATGGGAAACATGGGGTTGTGGTTCATCGTGCATCGCGACCTGTGGGTGCCAGCAGTAAATGTCATTACATTTACAGGCCTCTCAGGTTTTCCTGATGTCTGAGGGTTTTAGCTGTTCCCCTGATGGCACGGTGGTTTCTTTCCGAGGTCAATTTTCGTGCGCGGAACTTTCGGCTTTCCTCCACTTTTAAATACAGCTGGTGTCGAGCAGGATATCGGTAAGGATATATGGGTTGTCCTGACCTGCTCCCGCTCACTACCTTGATATTTGTCTTTCAGTCTAAGCCTTCATTATTGGTTTGTATACAGTCCTCTGGTAATGGCAAGGGAAATGGTGGTAAATGGTTACAAGGAGGGGGTCCTGCAAGTGAGGAGGGTTTCTACGGTGGATTAGACGCATCAGGTTAGAGGGCTAGGTTAGGTAGACACACAGAAATCCGTATCAATGCGCTAGGGTCAGCGTTACAGAATTCTACGACACCTCCTTCCCGTCCTTCTATGGCGGGTTTGTACATACGTTACACGTGACTTCGTGGCGGTTCTCCTAGAGAGGAGGTCAAGATAGCATACAGATACAGATACTTATAATGTGTCCAGTAAGTACGTAGAATCCAGTAAAACTTATATGAATATATTGCAGCCTGTATTCATGCATCTAATAGGATCTAGAATGATAAAATTAATTAAAAAATGAAAAAAATAAATAAATAGGAAACAATCAAATGTATTATTTGTTTTCTATCAGCTTTAACGTGTTTTTCAGTTAATGGATTTGATCTGCACTGATGAGACATAAGTTGTCGAAATGCGCATATGCAGAAAATAAATTAACAGTAACTTCGGTGTTTTGTTATTATGTTGGGGTCTGTCCAAATAAGTATATTGTTCACTTTTCTGCTGACCGAAAGCCCGATTTATTTGAAAATTTGCAATATCTAAATTCTTGTAAAATATGTTAAGAGATAAGGAGTAGAGAATCTCCATGGTGGAAAGCTTTCCTCAGCTAATTCTGGCTTTTCATTTAGATCGTTTTGGTTTGGTTCTCTATCAGCTTTTATGCGACTTTCGATTTGTGATCTTCCAATTTTTTTATTTTATCTGCAATGAAGACATAGTTGTAGAATTGGCAATCGGCAGAAACTAAATTAAGGTATATATGGTATTAAATTACACATATTTGATATCACACATGAATATGTTAACCTTACATTATACTGTTTGAAACATTTGAAAAATAGATTGAGACGAAGGAAGGAAAATTTTGGATTTAAAGTTTTATTAAAAATTAAATAAATGATTACAAGATTTGCCATTGCAAGTCTGTCGATTTCATCCTATACGACAAAGTTGGTTATTCCATCTCATTTGCAGGACCATTATCTATATGAAAAAGAAAGGAAATGGGGTAATGTTGTAGAAACAAATTTTCATTGAAATCCGACAACGTTGAACTTTTTGCATCCTACAGTCTGCAACGCAGTTCCTAAATTGTTTTAACTTAAAATGGCGGCCAGTTTGAAAATTTTAATGCATAACATATAACATCAGATGTTGATGTAACTGTTTTCATTTGAGTTATGGTGTACCTGTTCTTCAGAGAATTTCTCATATGGATGCACTATTATAATTTAAAATTTTGGCATTTTATTTTTTGTGTTTTTAAATTATTATTTTAACCACCAGAATATTGTGCCCGCATCTCATATTTTCATTGTTTTATTGCTTGTTTTGTGGTTGTTATAATTTAGATTTAGAGTTACACCTAAAATTCAGATCGAAACCCCTCTTTCCCTCGCTCATTTCACATGGTCTATTGACAAAATCAAAGTGCTGATGTCTGATCGTGCGGATAAGTATATGGAAGTCTCTATTATATTTACTTTAAATAAATTGCTATTTGAAAACATCATGAAATAATGCAACGTAATTATATGATTGTTTATGTAGTCACACCTCGTTAATGCTTCAATTCAACATTTCATTTACTAGAATCAACATCTTTTTGCAAAAACAACTGCAAAGGAAAAGTGCCTGCTTAATAAATTGTAATGTTATAAAATATATATTTGTTCAACATTTGCAATTCAAACCCGAAATAGAAATAGAATAATAGAAAGTACAGATGAACAGAATTTTCTTTACCTTGTGATTTATAAAACGATCAAAACGACGTAAAAACAAAAATATTTGACATTTTCGAATTATTGTTTACGTCTTAACAACACGCTAGAACATTTGATAAAAACAAGCGATAATCATTTCTACTTGTGAACATCCGTTTCTGTGAAATACATGAACAAATTAATTTTACAAATAAACGAAGCACTGAAGGTAAAAGATATGAGATCTCTAGAACGTAGAGATACAAATCAATAACAGTAAAACAAATGGGAGAATACCATTCCATACAAATTAAAAACCGGATAAGGAAAAAAAAAAAAAACTAGTGAAGGGGATAATATTAACGCAAAAATTTTCAGATAATACCAAACACAATAGTTCAATAAATTTCAAAACTTAAAATATTGTAACTTTTAAAATAATCGATATCCTAGCCAGCAACGAGCCATCGGGTATAAAGGTCAGCTCTACTCGGCGACACCAACAGTGCCCAAACACTCATGTTTTCCAGTTAGAGTGATGTAGATGTAACTGTGTCTAGTAAGTAAGTGGAATTCAGCTAAATTTCTATGAATATTTTTCACCCTGTAAAGAAATTTGTATTCATGAATCTCATAAGATCTAGAATGATAGAACTAATCAATAATAAATAAATAAATAGAAAACAGTTAAATGTAGGGGTTTGTCCAAATATACAAATTGTTTTATGCATCATTCGATTTATGATCTTCCAAATTTTTTACTGGATCTGCAGTGAAAAGACATACTTGTGAAATTGGCAATCTGCAGAAACTAAATTCCGATGACTTCGGTATTTAGTTAAATTTGATATCACACATGAATATGTTAACCTTACATTATACTGTTTGAAACATTTGAAAAATAAATCGAAACGAAGTACGAAAATTTTACAGTTTTATTTAAAAATCAAATAATTAATAACAAGATTTGCCATTGCAAACGATAGTCGATTTCATCCTAGACGACCAAGTTGGTTATTCCATCTCATTTGCAGGATCATAGTCTATATAGAAACAAATTTCATTGAAATCCGACAACGTTGAAATTTTTTACCTATTTTTGCGGCCATCCTGGAAATTGAACATTTATACAGTCTGCAACGCAGTTCTTAAATTGTTTTAACTTAAAATGGCGGCCATTTTGAAAATTTAATGCATTACATATAACTTCAGATGTAGGTGTAACAACGGCAGTAGAATAAAGGAAGGAACAAGGGAAGCGAAGACTACAAAAATCGAAATCCGAAGACATGGCAAAAACGGCAACAGAGAAAAACAAAAACAAAACAAGGACGTGAGACAGCTACAAGCACGGAAATAAAAAGACGACATTAAAAACTAAGGCACTGTTTTCATTTTTCAGTTATGGTGTACCTGTTCTTGAGAGAATTTCTCATATGGATGCACTGTTATAATTTAAAATTTTGACATTTTATTTTTTGTTTTCAAATTTGTATTTTGACCACCTGATTATTGTGCCCGCATCTCATATTTTTTTAATTGTTTTACTTGTTTTGTGGTTGTTATAATGGATTGAGATTTACACCTAAAATTAATTTCGAAACCCCTCTTTCCCTCGCTCATTTCACATGGTCTATTGAAAAAAAATCAAAGAGCTGATATCTGATATTAATCGTTATTTGGAATTTTCAACTGCGTTGTTTTAATCTCGCTATAATAAAAAAAAACAATTAAAAGTTAGCGTGCGGATAAGAATGTAGAAGTCTATATTATATTTACTTTAAATAAATTGCTATTTGAAAAAGTAAGTGAGAACCGAACCGTCAATCAAAAGAACGAACAATCCATGGACAATGGCAACATCGGACACACTAAGAAACAAGGACACCACTTGAATATAGGACAAAAAAGAAAAATGAATACACACATACAGATGAACAACACGGACCCAATAAAAACCATGGGTGAGATCAGGTGTACCGGTAGAGTAAGCATCTCTTGCTTCTTATACGACACCCGCCGTGTTGAACATGAATAAAATCATGACATAATACAACGTAATTATATGATTTTTTTATGTAGTCACACCTCGTTAATGCTTCATTCAACATTTCTTTAAACAGAATCAACATCTTTTTGCAAAGGAAAAGTGCCTGCTTAATAAGATGCAATGTTATAAAATATATATATTTGTTCAACTTTCGCAATTCAACCCATAAATAGAAATGAATTTATACAACATGAAGATAAACAGAATATTCTTTACTTCTATTATTAGTAAAACGATCAAAACGACGTAAAATCAAAAGGCTAATATGACCTTTTCGAATTATTGTTTACGTCCTTAACAACACGCTAGAACGTTTGATAAAAACAAGCTATAATCAATTCTTCTTGTGAACATCCGTTTCTATGAATATAGGAAAAAATTAATTTCAGAAATAAAAGAAGAACTGAAGAAAAATAATTTGAAATTGCTAACTCGAGAACGAATGAATTAATTACAATAAAACAACACATGGGGAATATCATTTCATAAAAATTAAAAAGACTTGCAAGAATTTTTTTTAATTAGTAAGGAGTAAATCGAAATAACGAAATACCGTAGATACTGTGGAATTAGTTTCTGCGTATAACCATTTCGACTACTTATGTCTCTTCAGTGCAGATCAGATCAAAACATTTGGAATTCCATGGAGAGAAATATGTGTAAAACCTGAAAGAGAACAAAAAAAAAAAAAAACGTTACCAACACGGAGATACTTCTTAGTTTTGAAAAAAAAAATCCTTAATTTAGATATTGCAATTTTTCAAGGAGGACCTCCTCCTTAGCTTCATAAATTTCAAAACTTAAAATATTGTAATTTTATAACTAGAGGGTGTCGGAACGACAGCTATCCCCACACTCCCTGTTTGACACAGTAAACAACTGTTTTACCCCCTGGACATAATTTTTCTGAATATTTTAAAATCAAACTAATTTACAGAAAGAATTTACAGATATATGGTTGTTAGGCAGAATTCCAAAATAAAAAAAAAAAATAAGTGGTCTTTGAGACTTTCAGAAAATTTTCCTAGATTGGAATCAAATATTTTTGAAACAAATTGATTAAAATGTTTGTTCTAAACTAAACAAACTATTTAAATATGGTTGATAGGTAGCACTTCAAAAAAAAAAGTGGTCTTTGAGACTTTCAGGAAATATACCAAAACTGGAATCAAATGTTTTTGAAATCAAGTTGATAAAAGTCTTTTTCTTAAATAAAAGAAGCTAAGAAAGTATGGTTGCTAGGTAGAATTCCAAAAAATTAGTGGTCTTTGAGACTCTCAGGAAATTTACCAAGATCGGCATCAAATAATTTTTGAAATCAAATTGATTAAAATGTGTGTTCTAAACTAAACAAACTATTTAAATATGGCTGCTAGGTAGAATTCCCCAAAAATAAGTTGTCTTTGAGACTTTGAGAAAATATACCGAAATTGGAATCAAATACTTTTGAAATCCAATTGATGAAAATGTTTGTCATAAACTAAACAAACTATTTATGTATGGTTGATAGGTAGAATCCCCCCCCCAAAAAAAAAAAATTAAGTGGTCTTTGAGACTTTCAGGAAATAAATCAAATGTTAAAAAATGGATAACTAAATAAGTGGTCTTTGAGACTTTCAGAAAATTTACCAAGATTGGAATCAAATATTTTTGAAATCAAATTGATTAAAATGTTTGTCATAAACTAAACAAACTATTTATGTAGGGTTGATAGGTAGAATTCCCCCCCCCAAAAAAAAAAATTAAGTGGTCTTTGAGACTTTCAGGAAATAAATCAAATGTTAAAAAATGGATAACAGGAAACACCTACAATGGCTGAAAATTATAATTACATGCAACAATTTGCAAGGGAACTACACAAGAAATAACTAAATACCGAAGTTACTGTGAATTTTGATTCTGCACATGCGCATCTCGACAACCCATGTCTCATCAGCGCAGATAAAATCTAAACGTTTGGAAGACCACAAAGTCAAAGATGTTTAAAAACTGACAGACAACAAATAATCAAATATGATCTAAATAGAAAGCCAAAATCAGCTAAGGACAGAGCTTTGCATGAGGGAGATACTCCTTAGTTAAGACGTATAAGACACGTATAAGACAAAAGACAAACGTAGACAACGATAGGAACTCGGGACAGCCGGACTTGGTACCGGCACTAGCAAAAGCCAGCGGTAGGGTTAAACCGGTTTATAGTACCCAAACCTCCCCTTTATCTGTCCCGTTTCCCTATAGTATAAAAACATACGAATAAAACCTACTAACTCCATGACCACAACCTTGAAAGGAGAGAAAAAGACAATACGTAATTTTGATGGGTCAAGGGGTGCTCGCCGCTAAACTGCCGGCTAGCTCAAGGAGCCTAGTCTGCTGGTAGAACAATGTCGCACTACGGAAGAAAAATCAAAAAACAAAACTTCCCGAAGGGTTTGGTCAAAACTGGAATCAAATATTTTTGAAATCCAATTGATGAAAGTGTTTGTCCTAATTTAAAGAAGCTATTAAATAACATAATACTGAAGTTGGTTTATAATACCAAAATTGGATTCAAATATTTTTGGAATCAAATTGCTGAAAATGTTTGTCCAAATTGAAACAAATACTAAAAGTGCGGTTGCTTATTAGAATTTCAAAAAATAAGTGGTCTTTGACACTTCTATGAAATTTACCAAACTTGGAATTGCATTTTAGAAGTCTAATTATTCAAATGGTGAATAAAAGGATATGGAGTAAATGCACATGAGACAAAGTCTCTACAAATACATGGTAAAAAAAACAAGCAAAGGAACAACGCTTTTATTGTTGTTCTTCATCTTGAAGTCACCATGAGGCCTTCAACAATGAGCTTGCTCATACCTCATAGTAAGTTCAAGACGGCCCCTAGCACCGGTTTAAGCGGAATTCTTTGCTAATTGTTGAGCAACGCTACATCCATGTCTTTCTTGGTCATAGGTGCGGGATTGTCTACAAACATCAATTAAACTGGCAAAGTGTTCTTACAATCACTGTCATCCTTTGCCCGACAAATCTAGTTTTCTACCAAACACTCGCTACAATACATAATTATATGCTCAAATTTCCAAAAATATGAGTCTTTGACATTTTCAGGAAATTTACCTTTATTTAGGGGCCGACTCCGACCTGCCGTTGGGTGTGGGGTTTCCTCACCGTTCATTGTAGATGGTGGCTTTAAGTTGTTATTACTCCCCTTCGGGTCGTTGTCTCTTTGACACGTTCCCCGTTTCCCTTCTTTTTTCTATAGTGAGATTATCTTTCAATCTTAATAACAAAATACTTAACTTATTATTGTTGAATTCGTATCTAAAGATGACAAGTTACGTCCCTTCAGTCAAGATCAAATCAAGACTATACACCTAAAATGGTTAAAAAGCTGATAGAAATCTGATGAAAAAGTGAAAGTGAATGAAAACCGATCCGTCTGTCTAAAACGAACAATCCAAGGACAATGGCATCATCGAAATCAAAATCAGCTACATCCGTTGTACGACAATAGCAACACTTAAACAACCAGAGGGTTCTCATCAAGTCGGTGGCAAAACAAAATAATAAGTTGGTGGCACTTTAATCAGTTGGTCAGAAAAGCGTTGAGAATTAAAAAAAGATGTTAATATGTAAAAGTATGATGGTGTACCCATATGTGAAATTCTCTCAAGAATGATTACACCATAACGGATATATATAGAAAGCATACATCTCTCCCACGAATAATTTTTTTATGAACCCCACACTGCCTAAGAGACAACTTCCAGTCTTAAATAAGAAATAAAAGGATATAGGGTAAATTTTTATAAAACTAAATCGCAACAAAACATGGTAAAACTGACCTATTGAACAACTTTGTTGTTATCTTTCATTTTAAGGTCATCATGAAGCTTTCAACAATGAGTTTTGTTCGTACTTCATAGAAACGTCAAGACGACCCCTAAGTTATAGGAGACTATTTGTAGTTTGTGTCAAATTGTCATAAAATCTTATTATAGACCAATGTTATTGCTGCCTATACATGTTTGTTTAGAATATACATGAAAACTTGCTTCTAAGATCTTACTTCATATAACAGTCATTTGCAAATCTACAATTTGCTTGAAAAAATTACATGAGTAATGTAAAACACAACCAATTTTTATCACATTTGTATTTAATTAGTGATGCAAATGAAATTTGAAAACATGTAGGTACTCCAACGAAAAAAAAAGAATGTTCACATTCAATGAATATAACGGTGCAAAAAGATAGTTATCTGCTTCAATAATAAAAAAAATTGAACTTTTAATCTACAAATAATATAGATTAAGGATAAATTAGCATAATTAAAAATTACAATTTTAACACTTCCGGTATTATTTTCTTCGGATTTACCAGTTCTATTAAGAGCTAAGGAAAAACTGATTCAAAATTATTTGGAGTTGCGGCGCTTTGGCCACTATTTAGGTTAACTATATAGAAAATTCAAGAAAACTGCAAAAACAAGTAAAAGTTAAAATTGCCGTGCACCTACGCGCATTCATGAATCTATTTGAAACTTTACAGTTGAAAAGTATGAGTTGTTATTTAAATACAAAACTTAACGTGCGTCTTCATGTCATCGTGATGTATTTGTACAATAAAAATAAATCAGAAAACTTTGATAACAGATTTCTTCGTTGGAGTACGTAAAACATGCAAAAACAACATAAGCGTCCACACCAACTGGGGACACTTGTGGGTCATTCAAATGCACTACACGTCGATTTTTCTTTATCATCTCTTTCTTGCATATTTTGAAAAAGGATTATTAAAAAATCAAAAGTCAAAGACATGACCAAAACGAGAACACAACAAAAAAAAAAAAAAAAAAAAAAAAAACAATGACGTTAGATAGCTGCAAAGCACAGAAATAAAAACACAATATTCAAACCAAGGCATTCACAGTGTGTACTCGTATGAAACTGAGCAGCATC
>MJUU01011912.1:75035-91554 GCA_002080025.1 Modiolus philippinarum | reverse complement strand
GTAAAGATACATGGTACGGTTTACTTCTAAAACTCGAGAACAGAACCAAATCAAAATTTTGAATGTAGAAACGTCAATTTTGTTCTAAAATACCTTTTCTCTTCCCCATGGCCTACGACTGATCTCTGTGCATAGACGTACTTAGTACAAGCAATCATCATGAGTAGGGGTTAGTAAGTAAGTAAGTCAGTAAATTCTTTATTTCAAGAGGGTAACCTAATTAGAACAAGTCTAATTTTCATTAGGGCCCTCTAAAATCGGGCGCATTTCATTTGGGCGCATTTTAAAAAGTAGGGGTATTTCATTTGGGCGCAGGTAAAGTATTTCAAATGGGCACATAGTAGTGCGACAGTGTTTTACCAGCGGACTAGGCTCCTTGAGCTAGCCGGCAGTTTAGCGGCGAGCACTCTTTGACCCATCTTTCAAAATTACGTTTTGTCCCCCCATTTTTCTTTTCTAGATTGTGGTCATGGAGTTAGTAGTCTACCTGTATGGGTTTTATTCGTATGTTTATTCTACGTTAGGGAAACGGGACAGAGAAAGGGGAGGTTTGGGTACCCATAAACCGGTTTAACCCTACCGCTGGCTTTTGCTAGTGCCGGTACCAAGTCCGGCTGTCCCGAGTTCCTATCGTTGTTTATGTTTGTCTTTTGTATTTTTATTGTGGTTTTTTTCTTGTGCAGTTCCTATTTACTTTCTGGCATGTGGCTATGTTTTTCGGCCATTGTAGGTGTTTCCTGTTATCTTTTTTATTACATATTTCACAGAGTGAGAAAGGACAGGTAAGTGTTACAGGTAAATATATTTTATATTTACATAAAATACATGCATTGATCTTTGATCCCAAATAAGTATTAAGATGGCTTTTGAGGGTTAACATATTGAATAAACGGACACTTGTTACAGTTTTGTTTAAATATGTTAACGAGTAATAACGCAATACCGATGTTTCTGTTAATTGTGTTTCCGCATATATATGCGCATTTCACTGAATCTTATGTCTCTTCGGTGAAATTCAAATCAAAACATTTGTAAATTCATATACCATAATGAGTGATAAAGATGATAAAGAACAAATTACCAATATAAATGACTTATTGCAGAAATGGCTGAATGTGTAACTGTGAGGAATTTACTAGACTTCAATATTTGCTCAGACTTGGGCACAAGTATTCCGCTCGACCAGACCTTTGAACTTGCATAAGTGTTTTTTTAAACTTTACTAGCCAATGGTACGATATCAAAATCTTGATATTTTAACCGCATTGACATCGCAGTGATAAATAAATGCATATAGTTATCCTGTCCCTACTTCAACATCATCTTGGTGAACTTTTTCTGTCTGGCTAACTGAAGAGGCACTGTATATATTTGCATTCTTAGATTTTCCCATCATTTAAAATATTAGTTATTGTTATATCCTTCACATCGTACATGTAAAATACAGGTAAATTAATTATGCGCCCAAATGAAGTAATTTTTTGTGCCTATTTGAAATAAATTTTTCGCCCAAATGAAATGTTAATGTGCCCAAATGAAATGCGCCGCTTAAATCAACATATAAAATATCAAATTGATATATCAAACACATTAACAATAGAGAAAAATGATATAAATACAGTTTTATAAAGTTAAAACATCATGTTTAGGATTTGCTAAAAAGTAATCAAAACAATGTTGCTTGAATACCTCTGAAGAATTTGAACATTTGATAAAAGTTGGTAATCTATTCCAAATTTTGACGGCAGAATAATGGAATGACCTTTTGTAAAAAATTGTATTTGGTGTGGGTAGGAATTTATCTCAATTTGAAGAAGAACGTAAGCAGTGAGATTTAGTATCTTTCTGCAATAGCAAATATTCGGGAACCATTTACACAATGTCAGATACATGGTTTCGCAAAAATATTGATTTACATTTTTTGATGCTGAAAACATTCATTTTTAGCTCACCTGGCCAATGGCCATGTGAGCTTTTGCCATCACTCGGCGTCCGTCGTCCGTCCGTCCGTCCGTCCGTTAACTTTTATTCAAAGATCTTCTCCTCCAAAGCTACTAAGCCAATACTAACCAAACTTGGCCTGAATCATCACCAGGGTATGCTCTTTCAAGTTTGTGATTTTTATATCTGTAGACAAAACAACATGGCCGCTGTTACTAAAAATAGAACATAGAGGTAAATTGCCTTTTTTTTGCAAATTACTCGAAAACCATTTCAGATATCAAAATTCTGACAGGAGTAAAAATGATCAGCATGATGAGATCTACCTGCCCTGCTATTTTGAAGAATATCTGTTTACCTGTCTTGGAGTTATTGCCCCTTTCCGTAAAATTTTCAGTTTTTCGTTACTTTTAGTCTTATATATTGAAATTGGTAGAAGATAGAAGTAAAGTTTATGTAACAAAAAGGGTCAGCATACTAGGATCTACATGTCCTGCAATTTTGAAGAAAATCTGACAACCCACATAGGAGTTATTGCCGCTTTTTCTTTGAATTTTCACATTTTTTTTTACGTTTTTACTTTTATTTCAAAAACTGTTTGAGATAAAGGTTAAATGTGAATTGCAAAAGTGTTGAGGTTTTCCAGAACTACAATTTCTACATATGTCCAGCAGGTTCGCATCTCATCAAAGATGGCCGCCAGCAGGGAAGATAGTTTAACATAGGACCCTATGGGAAATACATTCAAAGATCCTCTTCTCTGGAACCACCGACCAATGGGGTCTTTGGGAGGTCCCCTTTAAAGTTTGTGATTTTTACGTTTGTACCTCATCCAAGATGGCTGCCAGCGTGGAGCAAAGTTTAACATAGGGACCCTATGGGAAATGTATTCAAATGTCTTGTCCTTTGAACCCACTGAGCCAATTGGAACCAAACTTGGTTACAATAGTCTTTAGATGTTTTCCTTCAAAGTTTGTGATTTTTATGTTCATACCTCATTCAAGATGGCCGCCAGCAGGGAACATAGTTTAACATAGGGACCCTATTGGATATGCATCCAAAGATCTTCTCCTCTGAAACTACCAAGTCAAATTGAACCAAACTTGGTCACAATAGTCCTTTGGTGGTCTCCTTTTAAGTTTGTGATTTTTACGTTCTTACCTCATCCAAGATGGCCGCCAGCGTGGAACATAGTTTAACATAGGGACTCTACGGGAAATCATTCAAATGTCTTCTCCTCTGAACCTACTGAGTCAATTGGAACCAAACTTGGTTACAATTGTCTTTGGGTGATCTCTTCCAAAGTTTGTGATTTTTAGTTTGTACCTCATCCAAGAATGAAAATGTAACATCTGGTGAACTGATTTATAGTATGAATGGATGGTTTATTGGTGACAATGAATAAAACCAGTCACCAGGTGAGCGATACAGGCTCATGTGAGCCTCTAGTTTCTAAACTCCCTTCAAACAGCCAACATAATAAACGCAGATTTGATGAACCAGTCTTTCTGGATAAACAAGAATAGGTGTCTAACGGACACAGTGCCCCGACTCGCATTGTTTTCAACATTGCTCTATATCGTGATCAGTAAAGCAAGAAGTTGGTTGCATGATATATTTTATTATGATTTTTGTTTAATCATACCCTGATTGGTATTCAATTTAATAGATGTTTAATGATAATAACATACATCCTTCAAAGAAAAGAAACTTAAACCTATGGATAAACCTCATACTGTCCCCATTTTTTCATTGAAGCATGAAATTGGTGGCATGGGTAAATATTTGTTAGGTTTTGTTTATTTATATCCTAATGTGTATTTTTATTAAGTTTCATAATAAAAGCATACATCCGTCACGGTAAAAAGATTTCAACCTTAAATCTCATACTTTCTCCCTTTTTCCATCTTCAGTGAAGCATGAAGTTGGTAATAATGATAAATTTTTATTATGATTTTTGTTTAATTATACCCAGATGTGTATTTATATACAGTTCATGATAATAGCACACATCCTTCACAGAATAAAAAGGGGTAAACCTCCGATACCCATTTTTCCCAATGATCAATGAAGCATAAAGTTGGTAGCTCGGATAAATTATTATTATATTTTTTTTATTAATTATACCCTAATGCGTATGTATACAAAGTTTCGTGATAATAGCATACATCCTTCACAGAAAAAAAAACTTAAACCTGAGGGTAAACCTAGTTTGGGACGGACAAACGGGCGAACGGTTGGACATTGGACAGACCCGAACACAATATGCCCCCTTTTATCGTAAGGGGGGGGGGGCATAAAACAGGATATTATCATATTGTTTTTTCTGGAATGAATTTTTATCTTGTACCACACTGATTGCATCAGCTAAATATTACCAGTTTTAATTTATTCATTTAACCCAGATATCTTTTTTCTACATCAAATCATTTTTTTCAGATTAGAACATTTTTTTTTGCGGATCATAAAAATGTAAAAAATCTGTATTTTGAGTATTTAAGAAAAAAGATATCCAATTATTCACAAGGTGTTAAGTTAAATTTCATCAAATTTCAAGTCTATTTCCATAATCAAAAATGATTTCGCTTTTCAATGAAATGCCAAACGCTTCCTATAAAGATTGAGGACAGGATGCAAACTTTTCAGTCTCCAGACTGAATAAGGGGTCTATAAGACTTTTCGCGTAATACCAAAAATGAACGATAAAATTAAAATCGAAAACGTTTCCAGCCATAATGTGAAGTTACAATTTTTGTTTAAAACGTTATGGTTTTCAGTTAAAGCACCTTCAGGGTACTTTATACTTTTACTAGGTCGTAATAACAAAATACCGAAGTTACTGTTAATTTATTTTCTGTATATGCGCATTTCGACAACTTATGTCTCATCAGTGCAGATCAAACCAAAACATTTGGAAGTCCATTAACCGAAAAATATGTAAACGCTGATAGAGAACAAAGTAACCAAAAGGATCTAAATAGAAAAGCCAAAATTCAGCCAAGGACAGAGCTATGCAAATGAACTTAATGAGTAGAAAAACATCACCGTAATAAGATTTTTAACGTTGTTTAAATTAAAATTGAAAGGATTAGGGAGTAAACGCACATGAGACAAATTCTCTACAAATACGCGATTAAACCAAGCAATGAAACAACGCTTTTATTGTAAACCATGCTGGCTTCAACAAAGAACTATACTCATACCTCATTGTATGTTCAAGACGGCCCCGAGCACCGGTTTCAACGGAATTCATCGCTAAATGTCGTGCAACCCTACATCCATTTATCTTCTCTTTTGTTCGTGATGCTGGGTTGACAACGAAACAACGGCAGTAGAATACCGAAGGAACAAAGGAGTGAAATTTACAAAAATTGAAGTCCAAAGACATGGCCAAAACGAGAACACAGAAAACAATGACGTTAGACGGATACAAAGCACAGAAATAGAAATCACAACATTCAAAACAAAGGCACTCACAACTCACAGTGTGAAACCGAGAGTGACATCAGGTGCCCCGGAAGGGTTAGCATGTCCTGCTCTATTAACAGCACCCGTCACACGGTAAGTGAGGCATATATGTCTTTGAAAGATCTGTTAGGTAGCTGATTGGTTATTGTCATTTGATGCTGATGAGAGGTTACTCCTTGAAACGCGTGTACAGCATAACGAAATTAACTGTTTTTATGCAACTTCGGTATTTTTTGTATCACTAACCCAGAGACAAAACCAAGGCAAAGTGTTCTTCCAAGTTTTGTCATCCATCATTAAGCTGTATGTGATTTTGTCTTGCCGTCGCTACAGCAAGTACCTCCTTTAAACTTTTCATAACCCGTCGTTGTGGTAGTGGTGGATTCGACTTTTCATCTTTAAATACATCGACTGTTTGATCGTGAATCCTTGAGGAATATCTTACTATCTGCATATATTATTTTCACAAGTTTCGATGTCTAGAAGAGTTCAACAATGTTATGTTTCATAAATATCAACTTAAAGACACGTCCATTTAAAGAAGATATAGATATTACCTTGAATTATTGTGTGCATACAATAAGTTTACAGTATTGTATCAGAAAAATGCGCAAATCAACATCTGTAGTGTTATTTTTTTTGTACCGTGTTAGAAGACACATTTAAAAAGATAAGTGCAAATAAACAAAAATGCGTCCTTGTTGAATCTTAGATGTTTATGTGAATATATTTTCAGTAAAGTGGTAAGGTATTTATTCTTTAAGTTAAATCAAAATATAGGGATGGAAAAATAATAAAATGTGAAAAAAGATTTGGCAGCTATATGCTCAATGATGGTTAAGAAAAAGGCCTTTTTTATGTCGCCTGAAGACCTTCAGGCAACATCAAAATGTCGACAGGAATAAAAGTCCTGTCCTTGATAAAGTGGAGTTTTCTATGTATTGTGTGCGTTTTTGTCACATGTACATTCACTCCATATCCTTTCATTTTTCCTATTTACTATCTCAAAACGTGAATATCACCCAGTTGTATATAACAATGACATAAAAAATTCAGGAATAGCGTTTGTCCTTGAACTTTATCTTTATTAACAAATATAAAATTAGCATATTAATTTTACTGTTTTTATACTGTATTGGGTGTTGACTTGACGTTTGGCATGCGTTAATGTTACCATAGGGCAATATGCTCTACTACAATTGATTGTGACCTTTGGTCTTGAAAATTTATCGCAAGGATTATAAATAAGGATAAAGGATATTTTTGTTAATGACTTATAGGGTCTGAAAGTCTCGTTCTACTTTCACTTTCACTATCCGGAAACTGTTGACGTCACTGTGCAAAACGCGCATTAAATACGTCAACCGATTTCACTTCCGGGACATTTTTTTAGCAATGTCACAAAGTCTGGATCGATTAGACTCTTTACATTGGGATATCTACCATAGCTGGAAGAGTGTGGTTGGGAGAGACTACGTGTCTCCAAGAAAATTGCTATTTTCTGTAATTTCTACCTTAGTTAAGGTAATAAAGATCATAATTCATTAATTTAAAAATATTCTGGTTCATTGAAAATGGATCCGATGGTAAATTTGAACTGTGAATCGAAAACCCCACTATTCCGCAATAGTACTTCATAAGTAATGGCACCCGGGAACAACGTTTCTCATTCATTCTCGTTGGTCATGTGACGAGACTTACAGGCCCTGTACAGCCATGGTTGGTGTCATGGCAACCATCTTTGAAATTATGATCCCCAACCTGTTTAAAATTTTTCAAAGAGGAGTGTTTAGTCGCAATATTACAATTATTTCCATGTATAATTTCATTTATCATAAAGTGAGACCAAAGTTTTATATAAGTGTCAGGTCAATCCGAGACCTTGAGTGTTCCATCCCCAACATAAAATTACAAGTGATTAAGAATGGCTATCAATGTTACTCTGAAACTTTGATGTCAGCGTTTAATTTCGTTAACTACTTATCACACTGCACGGTAAACGTCAACAAATATTCCAATATCTGAAATTAAGACTTAGCAAGCTCTTTACAAAGCATCACATTCTCACTATGCCTAACTGAAAAATCTTCGACCTTTGTATGCATAAGATCGTGTATATGTTTAATGAATTTGTAATCGGAACTTGCAGAACTCAAGAGTTATGCACGTGCAAGCTCTCGGCGAATGGTTAAGGTAAGAAGAGTTTGCGTATACTTGGTTTAGTCCGGTTGTAACAAATTTCATATTTTAAGTAACATTGGATAATGTTTTGTCCCGGTTCAGAGTAATGTTAAGGTACAGTTTTGATGCTTGAACATTTTCCTTAACCAAAACATTCGTTATTATTAGAAGATTTATTTTTAATGCCAAAAATAAAGCATCGTAGGACTTTCATGAGATAAATTCAAACATTTATAGATATTTACTTAGCTTCGGCACTGTTGCTCTAAGTATAACACACGGAAATAATTATTCAAATATGGGTGAAAATGCGGTCTCCGTGAGTCTCACATAACCGTCATCATTAGATTGGTTTTGTTCACTGATTTATATTTTTTGTGGTTGTTCTTTATTTAATTCAGGGTCATGGTAATTAGATTTTATCTGTTTATTTATTTCTGTCGCTTTGTTGACATGAAATGTCATTCTTAACTGGTTTGAAAAAAAAAATTTACATATAGCAAAAAAGATTATAGGATAAAAACAATAATGAGAATAACAAGGACGATATTTTTTGTACAACCACATAATACAATAGGCTTGACAATGTTGACAAAAACGCAGACATTGAGGAAGATTCAGTAAAGAAATAAATATAGCTACAGTATTTAAACGTTTCACATAATTACTCCTCATAAATAAGTTCTTTTAAGTTTACAAAAGTTTTTGTTTACAAAAGTTTACAAAAGTTTTTATCTTTTATGTTTTGTCATTGACCAACCATTGAGCAGCGTATTTTTGAAAAATTAAATAGTGCGACTGATCTTTTTCTTAATTACATGAAATACAGAATCTCTTGAACCTTGGGATTGGGAATGGTCTATGATACAATTGTAACCAGTTTCAATTTTCAAAGGATGTGACTTAATTTTCTAACATAAAATTGGCACTTCTGTAGTTCTTATCTTTTATTTGATCACAAAATGAAAAATTCAACTGGACTTTGCTATTGCTTTCTAAAGTACATTTCACCTAACTGATTCTCTCACTTTTGGCATTTCCGAAACACGATGATGATATTAACAAGATTTCTCTAATTTCTAGCGAATTTAACCAACGCCTGACCGGTTAGATAAAAATATTTCTCATCTCTAGAGAAGGAACAAGTCACGTAAAATTTCCCGCCAGATCTATTTCTGAACATAATATTCAGTGTTTTACATTATATCAATAGAGAAACATTTTCCACTATTTAAACACGTTAATTATGCAATTTCTCACTTCTTGTAAAATAAAATTTCGAATGTTTAAAAACTCGGCAAGCCTCGTTTTCAAACATTTGCAAAATTTATTTAAGCTCGATGTGAGAAATTTCATAATCAACTTAGTTCTCGTTGTAGAAATTATATTTCTCGCCTATGGGATCGAGATATCTCGTGATTTTGGGGGTGTGAGATATTTCTATCTTACCCCTTTGCGGGGGGGGGGGGGGNAATCTCAGACACCCTCGGGTAAGATTTCAATGGTTCTCTGACTCGGCAAGCCTCGTCAGAGAAATATTGAAATCTTACCCTTGGGTGTCTGAGATTTCTTGATCTTGCCTTTTCACCGGTGTTAGATTCATATAATCTTACCCCTTTGCGGGGGGCTGTCTCACTTCAATCGTAAGCAAGTGCAAAATTTGAAGATGTCTGCTATCGCTTCGAATTTTCAAGCGACTTATCCAGTATCATTTGTTGTCTGATTTAGTAAATCTTACTGTTTATATAAAGAATGAAAATGTACCTTTAGACTAGCAATTTATCATGAACATCGAGATTTGCGATTTATATTTAAACAGAGGTTTAAAATTGCGTGCCAATTGTTGAAAAGGAAGTTAGTATCCAGCTTCAGTAAACGTATACCAATTGTGACGTCATATTTTTCCCGGGAACGTTTTCGATATTTTTTTGTAAAAGTCAAACCTGGTCATGGTTTTGCGAGTAATTTCAGAACGTTAAGACGAGAAAAAGTATCAAACCCTCTTGAAAAGGCAAGGTATGCTGATCTCAAACCCTCAGGCTAAGATATATTTTGTCCAACCCTCGGCAAGCCTCGGGATGGACATAATATCTTAGCCTTCTGGTTTGACATCAGCCTATCTCGCCTTTTCCCTTGGGATAGATACTATATGTCTCATTCAAAAATAAATTTAGCTATGCTTACGGCAGTTATTTTTTATTACAATGGCTGTTTGGTGGGTGCTCGTGTGGAAATTGTCGTTTTTTGGTTTTAAGTTAAAGTTCTGACGGGTACCAATATAAAATGGTTCCAGTACTAGTAGGTAAATGATTTAATTTGTATATACATGCATTTTCATATAAAATCAGTCATAAAATTTCACATTTAATATAAATTTCTACTTCTACGACTAAAACGCTCATAATGGAGAAATACAAAAATAACTCGTTTCTCCACGTGAGTGGGTCAACAATGAGAGCACCATGAAAATTCAAAATACACAAAGTTGCCGTAACATCGTTCAATTTATATTACATATACATGTAGTTGATATTATTTACTCATCGAGTAGTTTTGGAAATCTATGAAATGTGAAAAACGAAAATGTGAGAGACTCAGCTTGGTGAAACGTACTTTTAATTTACAAGTGTGGTTAATTTTACGATTTGCAATGCAATTTTTAAAGATAAGTATCAAATAAATAACTAAATACCGAAGTTACTGTGAATTTAACTTCTGCATATGCGCATTTCGACAACTTATGTCTCTTCAGTTGACTTGATAAATCTGCAAAAGTATCCGGGGTCTATCAAGACATTAGCAAATCCGTTTTCTTTTAAGAGTGATTTAAAACAGATTGTCCATTCTCAGCATGGTTAGTTAGAGTTGTAATTGCTCAAGTAAGATTGGTGCACAAAATTTCTACAGTAATGCTATACACATATATTGCTGTCTTGAATTTGCTATGAGGTATTAGCAAAGCTCATTGTTGAAGGCTCAATGTGACCTCAAGGTAAAGAACAGCAATGAAAGCGTTGTTCCATTGCTTTTTCAACCAAGTATTTGTATAAACTTTGTCTAACATGCATTCAACCTTTCATTGTCTGTATCCGTCCTTGCATATCGGAATGTTTTGAATATGAGGGTGCAGTCAGCATTATCTGAAACAATTGTCATGTCAGACTGAGTCAAACATGGCTGTTATAATATGTAGTACTGAATTGACAATTGATTAAAAAAATAAGAATAAGAATAATTAATCATTGGTAGATATTAAATAATTGGAACAAAGTAGTTTTCAACCTCCGTGAAACTGATATTTTCATTTCTGCAGATGCAACAAATGGCAACAAATGTATCTTCGGTACAGATAAATGGAAAGACATATATTCATTTGCCTTCACATCTAAGAAGCTTTATTCCTGTTATTAAGTCTCCCAAACGAAGTTTGGAGAGAATTATTGTTTTTATTCAATTCTTATTATTATTTTTTGATAATATTTTTAACGGGCTTGACATTGTGTCTGTTTAGTGTCGTCTCCAGATGATGTCCCAGTCAGTAGTCCGATAGTCAAAAATGACGAAAACCAGCAGTACTACAGATATTAAAACAAGCCACGCACCAGACGGTGGATGGGGATGGATTGTAGTGATATCGTCTTTCATGATTAGTTTTCTGTTGGACGGAGTGGCTTACTCTTTTGGTCTATTCTTGCCTCTATTAATGGATAATTTTGGAAGTAACAAGGGTGAAACGTCATGGATATCATCTGTGTTAAATGGGATGTATTTATCATCAGGTAAAGAGTGGATAACATTAACCTTAAAAGTGGAAAGATGTGGAGTAAATGCACATAAGACAAATTCACTTCAAATGCATGGTGACACCAAGAAATGGAACAATGTTTGTAACAATAAAGTACATGTATTTTTTGCTACACTGAGGCATTACTTATCACATATACTCGTATAAATTTGATGACGGGGACAGTACACATCTGCTTGTTATATACGAATTATATTTGAGGTTATAACGCTCGAAGATGATTTGCGAGGATATAGTGACGTGATAAAACTTCGACTGGATGCAAAATCGGTCTTTTTTGGAGATAAATTTTTAAAACTTTTTCCCGACGGGAAACTTGCAATATCTAAATATCTAAAATTTTGAAACTAAGGGTGTATCTTCCTCGTGCCCAACTATGTCCTAAGCTGAATTTGGAATTCCATTTAGATCTTTTTGGGGTAATTGTTCTAAATAAGATTTACAAATATCCGGTTTATGTTCTTCTACATGTTTGGTTTGATCTGCGCCGAAGATAAAAATTATAAACGACATTGAGGAATCTGTTTACCTTATCGTGATAGTTTACATATTTTACGAAAGGATATGGAGTAAATCAACATGAGACCATAACACATAAGTTAACTCCAACTGCAATAATTTTAATAAGCTGTATGGCCATTTCGGAAATTTATTCCTCATCAGCAGCACTAGAACCCAAACAAAGGAAATCCATAATTAAAAAAAATATTTAAAATAAATAAAACGAAGCGAAATCCGAATATTCAGTAATATCAAATATAGCTAAGGTCAAAGTTACGATGGAGGGAGTTAATCCTTCGGTTTTACAATTTTCATAATTAAAATTTAGATAATAGTAATTGAACAAAGTGTACACATGAGATATTATCTCGTGCACAAGTACACAATATCTAAGAAAAATAAAGAGCATACATCTCTACCACGGGGAATTGTTTTACCTACTCCACACTGCAATAAAAGACAAACTCATGTATTAAATATTTTACGAAAGGATATGGAGTAAATGCACATGAGACCATAACACATATGTTAACTCCAACTGTAATAATTTAAATGAGCTGTATGGTCATTTCGGAAATTTATTCCTCATCAGCAGCACTAGAACCCAAACAATTGAAATCCATAATAAAAAAAATGTTTAAAATAAATAAAACGAAGCGAAATCCGAGTATTCAGTAATATCAAATATAGCTAAGGTCTAAAGTTACGATGGAGGGAGTTAATCCTTCGGTTTTAGAATTTACATGTATTGATCTATATCCCAAAGAACTTTATTCTTCACTGGAACCCTCCCACCAAATCTTTCTCACTCAAAATGGGACCGACAATGGAGGTTCTCTGGGATATATTTCAATTAGTCTTCTCCCTGCATAGCCTATTCGTATAGATAGAGCCATAAGAAAATTTGAAAATACCATGCAGATTTTGCTGCGTGGTTACATTTTCCACTTTGGTGGACTTCAACTATTTAGCAGAGAAAAAGAAAAGTATATCAAGGAAAAAAAATATTTCATCTGCTGATATAAAAATGTTTAATGTACTACATTTGTTTTACTTCTTTGATTTAATGTACTACATTTGTATTTACAATTTCTCTATATTATCCTTTAGGTCCTATTGCTGGTGCATTAGTTCAAACATTTGGTGCTCGGAAGATTTCTATTTTTGGAAGTATTATTGCTGCTAGTGGATTATTTTTATCAACATTTTCAACATCTCTAGAAGGAATGATTCTTTTGTATGGTGGAGTTACTGGTAATAAATTTTATTCGACCTCAGATAGTTGGTTTAATTTTGTCATTTTGTACATGCTTGTTTTCCGTTTAACCTGTTTTATTAGAAATCAAATAAATATTTTTCAATTTGTATTAGCTTGACGAAAGGCCTACGATATTTGATGCACTTCCCTTGATGTTATCTTTGTAACGATGATCAAAGAAGGGACATGAAGCAAATGCATAAGAGACAAAATCTCTACAAATACATGGTAAAAATAAGGAATGGAACAACTCTTTTATTGTTGTCTTGTATTATCTTGAAGTCACCATGGAGCCTCCAACATACCTCACAGTAAGTTCAAGACGGCCCCCTATCACCGGTTTTAGTAGAATTTATTGTTAGATGTCTAGCAACGCTACATCCATGTTTATCATGGCGTGGATGCGGGATCGTCAACAAACATAAAATTAACTTCTTTGTGGGAAGGTATTCAACTATAAAACAAAAAACGCACATCATATAGGTTATTAATTGATGTTTTTGTTTTGATTTACAGTTTGTATTGTAATGTAATGTATTCTCACTTTTGATACACACAGTACCCATTACTAGCGATGGAAGATTTCCTTGTCTTACACGTGTGAAAAAAAAAAAATCACGCGCAGTTTATCGGCAAATATCTTGTTTTGAAAATAGGGGATTGTAGTCTACACCTGTCGTCTTTAATGATCATAATGTTGTTTAATCCTCCCATGAAAAAATTGAAAAGATGGCGCGCTCGGGTATGAATTAGTTAGAAAAGGGACGTAGCTCCTCATTTAAACAGACGAATATCTATGTTTTTATTGACTTTTAAGTTAATATAGTGAGAAATAAAACTTTCAGCAAGCTTCGTCCGAGACTAGAAATCTTACCCTTTGGTGTCTGAGATTCTTCTATCTTGTACTTCCCTGGTTGCAGATTTTTAATTTCTTCTAACAATAATATTTGGGTTCTCTGTTTTTTGTCGAAGTAAAATTATTGTGATTGAATTTCGATGTAACAGTTTTTTTGTATTTCTATGATATTTTAAAGTATAAAAGGGAGTTTTATTCCACTTAAAATAACGTTTTATTTTTTACTTGATATTTGTCGTTTACAAAAGGTAAAAAAAGTTTCATTTATTATTTGACTAAATACACAACAAAGAGTCCAATCCTTTTTCACTTAGAACTCTGAAAAGTATTTGTATTGTAAAATATTTGAACAAAGGAGGTAATTTGAAAAAAAATAGGTACCAACTACAAAAAAATTGTTTGGCTATATTGTGAAAAAAAAATTTGGTTACCCCACTTTCTCTTTCCGCACATCGACTGTATACAAAATTCAGTCTGATGTTTATATTCTTTAATAATTAAATCTTATATTAATCTGTGATTTCGGGACCTTTGTTTTTTCAAAAAGATACAAAATACGATTCAATAACATGGTCAGTGGCACGTCAGTGAGGTTTACCTTTTCTATTGATAGCAACGATCACATATAGGTCAATAAGAAATCTTTATTGTAAAAGAGCATGCAAATTTACGCGATATGATTTATTCATTTAGTTATTTTCTTTATGAATGATTTTTTTACAGATGTATCACAATTTTTTTCTCAGGTTTTGGATTTGGTTTGACCTACTTGCCCTCTATCGTTGTAGTTGGACAGTATTTTGAAAAGAAGAGAGCATTAGCGACAGGAATAGCTGTGTGTGGTTCTGGTATTGGAGGATTTGTTTTTGCTCCGTTATCTATTTTTCTAATTGACAGATATAGCTGGAAGGGAGCACTCTGGATAATATCTGCAATTGTTTTAAACGGAGTGATTTTCTCTGGATTTTACAGATCATTACCTAAAAGAAATGTCAAATCTAATCCTACATTGTTCAGCAATGAACTTTACAATTCTCAAAACGGCTTCCTACATAAAATACATTTAAGATGTTGCAGTAAAAAAGTTAAGTTAATAAGCGTAACTACTATTTCGAGTGATTTAGATTTTAAACAGGACCAGTTAGTGTACAATTCAATTGACAAACAAGGAAGGTCAACATCCCATCATAAATATAATTGTTACAATATCGACAAGAAAAATAAAATTACAACTTTGAAGAGGATAGCAGGATTTTTGCGAGCTGTTTTATCGGCATTTGATCTAGCCTTACTGTATAGCCCAACATTTGTTGTGTATGGTATTTCGTGTTTTCTTTGCATGTTTGGTAAGTACCATAAACATTTGACCTAGCCTTACTGTATAGCCCAACATTTGTTGTGTATGGTATTTCGTGTTTTCTTTGCATGTTTGGTAAGTACCATAAACATTTGATCTAGCCTCACTGTATTGCCCAACATTTGTTGTGTATGGTACTTCGTGCTTCATTTTCATGTTTGGTAAGTACCATAAACATTTGATCTAGCCTTACTGTATAGTCCAACATTTTTGTGTATGGTATTTCGTGCTTTCTTTGCATGTTCGGTAGGTTCCATAAACATTTGGTCCAGCCTTACTGTATAGCCCAACATTTGTTGTGTATGGTATTTCGTGCTTAATTTGCATGTTTGGTAAATACCATAAACATTTGATCTAGCCTTACTGTATAGCCCAACATTTGTTGTGTATGGTATTTCGTGCTTTCTTTGCATGTTCGGTAAGTACCATAAACATTTTGTCCAACATTTGTTGTGTAGGTATTTCGTGTTTTCTTTGCATGTTTGGTAAGTACCATAAACATTTGATCTAACCTTACTGTATAGCCCAACATTCGCTGTGTATGGTATTTCGTGTTTTCTTTGCATGTTTGGTAAGTACCATAAACATTTGACCTAGCCTTACTGTATAGCCCAAAATTTGTTGTGTATGGTATTTCGTGCTTCATTTGCATGTTTGGTAAGTACTATAAACATTTGGTCTAGCCTTACTGTATAGTCCAACATTTGTTGTGTATGGTATTTCGTGCTTTCTTTGCATGTTCGGTAAGTACCATAAACATTTGGTCCAGCCTTACTGTATAGCCCAACATTTGTTGTGTATGGTATTTCGTGTTTTCTTTGCATGTTTGGTATGTACCATAAACATTTGATCTAGCCTTACTGTATAGCCAAACATTTGTTGTGTATGGTATTTCGTGCTTCTTTTGCAAGTTTGGTAAGTACTATAAATATTTGGTCTAGCCTTACTGTATAGCCCAACATTTGTTGTGTATGGTATTTCGTGCTTCATTTGCATGTTTGGTAAGTACCATAAACATTTGATCTAGCCTTACTGTATAGTCCAACATTTTTTGTGTATGGTATTTCGTGCTTTTGTTGCATGTTCGGTAGGTACCTTAAACATTTGGTCCAGCCTCACTGTATAGCCCAACATTTGTTGTGTATGGTATTT
>MJUU01011912.1:9859-74825 GCA_002080025.1 Modiolus philippinarum | reverse complement strand
TTTGGTAAGTACCATAAACATTTGATCTAGCCTTACTGTATAGCCCAACATTTGTTGTGTATGGTATTTTGTGCTTCATTTGCATGTTTGGTAAGTACTATAAATATTTGGTCTCGCCTCACTGTATAGTCCAACATTTGTTGTGTATGGTATTTCGTGCTTCATTTGCATGATTGGTAAGTACAATACACATTTGGTCTAGCCTTACTGTATAGTCCAACATTTGTTGTGTATGGTATTTCGTGCTTTCTTTGCATGTTTGATAAGTACCATAAACAATTGGTCCAGCCTTACTGTATAGCCCAACATTTGTTGTGAATGGTATTTCGTGTTTTCTTTGCATGTTTGGTAAGTACCATAAACATTTGATCTAGCCTTACTGTATAGCCCAACATTTGTTGGGTATGGTATTTCGTTCTTCATTTGCATGTTTGGTAAGTACCATAAAATTATATCAATAAAAATCTCAGAAATAAACAATTTTTTTTTGTTCATATGAAAAAATAACACGAAAGTTAATCAATGAAATTACTGTATAATTGCCCATTTGAGACTTTGCTAATGCAACAAACAGAAGTTTTAAACCCCATTAAAACATGAAAAATCATTGCATAGCATATAATCATATATTAAATGTAAGTTAATTCTTATGTGTGCTTGTGTTGTAAATTTTCTACAAACTCGAAAATTCAGCAAATTCCAGTTCGCAGATAGCATTTGCAAAATAATATCTCTGAAAATAACAATATTTGCAAGAGCAGAAATATAAATAAATAAAAAAGGGTGAAAGAATACAAATAATCTCATGGCAAATTCTAAGTTCACATAGGATGCTTTACATTTTAGACATTTTTTACTATATATAAATGTTTTCACATATTGAAGAAACATTTGACAAGTACGTTTTAACCCTCTAAAATTATTTGGTCAATCTTAATGTTTTACGGATTTGTTTTAATACTCATATAAAGATTAACTAATTCAAGGAAATCTTTTGCTGTCATTTAATCAAACTTTTTTTTATGGGTAACGAATTTTGTGTGAATTGTTCTGTAGCTAGTAAAAAAGTTGCCTAAAATATTGCAAAAAGGCACTTTGACATATAGATTTGAATAAAACATTGGACAACAGATAATCTCTGACCAAGATTTTTTAAATATGATGCATTATTTTGAGTTTTTTTTCGAAATATCGGAAATGTTTAGTCAGGAAATATACTCTGACACAGGCAATTTAAAAAGGGATGACGCCACAGCTCTATGCCTCCCCTCAGAGATTATATTGCTGATGTTTGACAAATGCTTGTTTTTTTTAGATAGTTGGAACTTGAATGCAGGCAACACAAGTTTGGCATGTGCTGATTGCTCCTTGTAATTCAGTTTTCTTTTGTGTCTTTCTCGTTTTGAAATTTTGATTATTTTGAACTGTCTTGTATAAGAAAAAGTCAGGAGTTTTATTTTCAGGAGACAAAAACAAAAACGAAAACAATAATTAAAGAAAACACTGCATCCTTTAAATCTGATGTAATGAAAGTTTTTGTGACGGAAATGTAAACAAGAAAAAATAAAAACTTAATGTAACAAAGGGATAACAGGAAATATCTACAATGGCTGAAATAAATACAGATTAATACATGGGCATTTCCATATTGGCCTGTTAATCATCCCGAGACATCCATATTGGCCCGAGACGAAGTCGAGGGACAATATGGGTCAAGGGATGATAATCAGGTCAATATGGAAATGCACATGTATTAAACTTTTTATTACATACTTCCGACGTTTAGAAATGCCAGGCCGATATGGACCGGAAGTCGTTTATTTGCCCAGACCAACATGGACCGGAAGTCGTTTATTTTGTCTGAGATGCACGAGGAGCATAAAATAACCTATTATTTTCCTGGGGTGTGAAAATATGGACAGTTTACTTCCGGTCATATTGACCATGCAAGAACGCTTTTATTTCTACTAAGTATGTAATAAATCTTCTTAAAAGTATTCAACAACTTGTGCAAACTGTAACCCTGTTGTAAAAGTTTGTCTGTGATAGTCAGGTTACGTATATTAAAATCTTCAAGAGTAGAACAAAGCGTGCGAATCGTACTAGTTGAGAAATATACACCCGTAGGGTGGAGCTTGGGGAATGTCGCAGTCAAAGAAAGGGAAATTGGCAATAGTGAAATCAAAATAATACCTTTTATCATATATTTTAGTTTTTATTTGATTAGAGTCAATAATGATAGATCCATAAAAGGACAATATTTTGAGTTATTGTTAGCTTTATTTAATTTCAGATCTTCTTGGTAAATAATGTCTACGTAATCTAAAAACTTGGGATTGTCATAGTAAGGATATCGTCAATCCTTGACAACCCCAGTTTTTAGATTATGAAGACACCATTTACCCAGCAAAAAAGCAAAAATGCAGGTCAAATAGTTTCGTCGATTTTTAAAAAAATAATAATAAATTAAAGGATTGTTAACAACATGAGCATAATTTTATTTCTTTTCATGTAATGCCATTAGACATAGCCGATATGCATATCTATAAAGTATCCTCGTTTCTGACATGATATTTATGCATCAAATCTAAATATCTGATTTTACATTCAAAATAAAAAGGTAAAAATATATATCATATTTACATTGTGCATTTTTGTAATACAATTATAACAATTTCACAATAATGAGGCCTTTTGAAATAAGCTTTGGATCCTTCAAGTACTAATCAAGTACTAAATCATAACTTACCGAATACACGTGTTTATCATGTTGTACATATTGTTGATATTATTCAAAACAAATTTTACGTTTTACATAAGACTTTGTCTCATGTGCATTTACTCCCTATCAATCATTTATTATTCATTTGTCTATTTCAGCATTTTTTATTCCGCTGACTTTTCTTCCAAATTTTGCCGGTGACGTCGGGTTTTCGTCAGCACAACAAGCAATGTTAATTTCAGCCATTGGTATATCTGGGACAGTAGGACGTGTCCTTGTCGGTATAATAGCAGACCGTCCATGGGCCAATTCACTTGTCATTAACAATGTGTCATTTATTGTAGCAGGTATTGCCACAGCCTGTGTGCCGTTTGTAACGGACTACTGGATTCTGTTGTCTTATTCCATCGTCTTTGGAATTGGTATTGGTCAGTTAATTTCAGATATTGATAATAAAACAGAATCTACCTGTACCAAGTTACTTATATATGGTCAAAGTGGAGATAATTTTAAATAAGAAATCAATTATATTGAAATAAAAAATTATCTCCGCTTTCTCCATATATAACTAACTTGGTACAGGGAGATAACCGACTGATGTTCATCATTATGTCCTTAGAAAAACAAAGACAAAACAAATATTCAGAAAACCTTATTTATTAGGATATTCAAAACAATTTAACAATTCAATAGCTGCCATTAAAGAGTACTTGCTAGGTGTCTAAAGCTTTTTAACTGAATTCTGTAATAAGCAAAATAATATTCTGTTTTAAAGGTCTTAATAAACATGCACATAAAAAAATCAAAAATGATGGTTTCTCTCTGACAAATCTAGCCATGTGTCTTTTTTATCATGTCATGTTTACTGAAATTCTTAACGAAATTTTGGAAAAAAGTCAAAACTTTTAGACTCTCAAGCATCATTAAGTGTAATTCTTATCTATATGTTTAGAAATTTAACTCGGGGAAGATTTATATCAGAGAAAGTTCAGTGTACACAAACTTCAAGAAAACATCGTAATTCAAGATAACATTGAGGCCAATCACAGCGCTGAAAATCCAAAAATGGATAAAACCATATACATTTATATCTAGTTGTACTTTAGGACATAAATCTTTGATATTGCAAATACTAATAGAACACGATGAACTGTAATTTTGGTACTAACCAGTTATAATAAGTTTATTATATAAAAGTTAATATTAAATAAAAATCCATTAAAAGCAGAACTTTGCAGACTGAAACAGTGAAAAACACGTTAAAGTTAAAAGCGATTTAATTATACTTCAGTCGTAAAAATGAATCTGAATTAAAATGCAAAAGAAAATTTGAATTCAGACTGAAAAGTATACTGCCATTACAGTTTGAAGGAAATTTTCGTTATGTTTTATACCATCCATTACAAAATAAAATGTCACGTAATACACATAATCAAAATCTAGAATATTTAAAAACAGAAATGCATTCAATACTGCTTTATATGGAATACTAACAATATCAAATCCAATAGCTACAGCTCACACAGATCACTTTTATCTGAAGCCTTCCAAAAGATAAAAATAAACATATCTGATAACAACTTTTCGATTGCGCCTAATGCCAGTTTGAGTCTAATTCTACCCATATGTATTGTTATATTTACGAGAGCAACTGAATAAGGGATATGTTCAGCCTTTGTATCTTTATTAGAAATTTTATGACCGTCACCCTGACGTTGAAAGAAAGGACGTACCCAAGTATAAAATGAAAATAGATATTTTTAACTAGATTTTACGTCTTCAGAGATTTAACACTACTGGATGTAAGGTTATGGATTGAATCAATAATAGTGTCACAAGTGTCGTATATTGAGGATGACAAGTCTATATCTGATGTCTTTCTCGGTTTTTATGACAATTCATACTATTATAAATAAAGTTCTAAATGAATACCGAAGCAAGAGCCAAAAATCGTATATCCAGAATGCAAAATGCATGTATGTGACCTAGGTTTTAATGTTATTTGTCTTTATTTTCGTTTTTTGTGTTTGTTTTTCTGTGTTCGAGGTTTTGCCATGTCTCTCTATAGTTTGATTTTTGATACTAATCCGTCTTAAGTGCCTTCGGAATTTTCACTGCAATATTGAGTCTTCAACTAAAATTTGTCGACATACTTAGATGAAATATAAATCAGCATTTCCAAGCTCGTTTAGGGTAAAAAATTGTTGCCTCGAATACCAGTAAGCGGGAATGACTGGATTGTTGGCCTGTAGACCTATGGGCCCGCGTTGTTCGTTTTATATGTGTGTGTGTCTTCATTTTTCTTTTCTGTCCCGTGCTCCTGTTATGTCTTGGTTTCTTTGTTTTTTTCCGATGTTGCCATTGTCCTTGGAATTTTCGTTTAAGATCGGCAGTTTGGTTCTCACTTACTTTATGAAATATATGACTTTAAAAAAACTGTTTCCTAACTTGAAGTGTATATATAACTTTTCCTACATAACATAATCTTTCACTAGATTTTCATTGACGAAAAACAATAAACCTGAAGCGCTACATACAGATTAAATATAAATCATCCTTAGCTCAACAATGTTAAAATATTCATTTTTTTTGTTTTTAACTCAAGAACTTTGTCGTTGACAACAACGAACCCGAAAATCCCGTATTATAAAAGTTTGCACATATGTTCCTTCATTTTCAATAACTTTAAAATAAGATACATCGGCAAACGAATACCGAAGCAAGAAAAGGAAAGGGGAAATTCTAAAATCATAAATCCAACATCACGACAATTCACAGCAACACGAATTGAGACAGTATGACAAAGACAAAACAAATAAACAAAAATGAACATATATGTATCATCGTAATGTTTGCAGAGAACTCGTTTTCAATTGAAATGTTATACTGTCTGTGTACTAGATGGTCGAAATGGAAGTTTTTTTACATTATAAATGCAATGCGACTGCCTACTGTAAGATATATTTTGGAACTTACCTTATATGACTATACATCGGTAGATAGATACATCGAAATAGATTTTTTTTCAGAAAAAGGGGGAGGGGGTGCGCTTCAAAAAACTGGAGCTCCTGAATCCGCTATTTTTTTATTGAGAGATGTATCTTTGTTGTTGATAATTCCATCCGCAAATACAATAAAAAAAAATAAATGTATGTATGACTCAAAAAAATTTTTTCTTTCATTTAAATTCTTAAATTCTCAAGATAGTGTTATTTATTGTTCATGTTACTACTTATTGCAGCTGCGTTTGCTTGCCTACGTTCTATATTGATGATTGAACTTCTTGGAAAAGACAGGCTTACAAGTTCATTTGGGTTAGTTGTGCTGTGCGAAGGAGTAGCTACATTTATTGGTTCGCCGATAGCAGGTAATGTAGATTTTCATACAGTAAATATCGGAAATATCCCAAAGAAATCACAGTTTTAAGGCCTATTGCAATGTAATGGGCCAGAATAGATTTTATTGATTGATTGATTGATTAGGTAGAATTCAAATTCCGGTTAGCGTTATTTTATCTATATAACAGGACGAGGACAAGTTAATCAATACAAGAAATTATATGTTAAAGAAGAAAGTAATAAATGTGGAAGCGATAACTCACGGGACGGCTTTTCATTGACACTGGAAAAGGGAGGAAATGGGTAGGGCAGGGCATGAAACCTTCTATACGACCACAGCGAGTCTGCTCTTGAACAACAAATATAGAAGAGGCCTTTCTACAGCCTTTCTCTACACAGTTTGGCTATAATGGTTGGTGGTCATTCTTTCCGTATCATGACCAGACTACCACGAATTGACTTTTCTATCCACCATCTGGGAAGTGCCCGGGATCCCTTTAGCCGGAGTCCCCGAAAATCGAATCAGGTGCCAGGAGTCATCATAGAGTCTGAGTGGTATGTTTATAGTTAGTATACAATACCAATAGCAAATGTTATTTGATTGTTATTTATTGTGAGGAATAACATTTAGCATAGATATATAGTCGACTGAAGTATATGCAAATACCCTGTAGGTAATTCTAATGAACATATTCTCGTTTTTGACTTGGATAACGAAGAATAAATAAGGTCCTTTTTACCGAATGTACATGCAAACGCGCAGATTAAAATTGATTCGGGCAAATAATTGCGTTAAAAAAGCACTAATTTGGTATAATTTTGATATTTCAGTTATTATTTAATTACTACCACCCTTTTCCTTTTGTCTGTATAAAAATTACCGGTCCAAAAAGTTTTCATATCAATATTCTTCCATTTATTGTGCTATTTGTTCCTTCACAATATTGGCTTCGAAAGTATAAAATATAAAAGCATACCTTTTCTAACAGACTAAACATTGTATTATTTGTTTCAAACGAAATAAACTTTTTAATAGTTATTCCAAAAGAAATCAAAATTATGCCAATGTTTGTATAATTTGACAACAGTACTGATGAAAAAAGTCCTCGTCTTGAATTTACCAAAAATATTGTTACGTGGATGTATCACAAATATCAGTCTTTTATACTCTCTCCAAATATTTATACATAAACTAGATGTAATCAGTTATTAGAATGCTCTAAAATCTTACAAATAACCAATGACATAATATTGTTTTCATGTTAAAATAATCATATTTTTTGTTATATCATGACTAGGTTCGTTATCTGACTAGACAGGTAACTATGATATTGCGTTCTATGTCGCAGGCATCACATTAACCATGGCAGGAGTAATTTGTATCCCTTTACGTATGATTTCCAAGTGGGAAAGGAGGAGGTGAGCTACAACAGAAGATCAAAGTGATCACATGTGCAATTGCCACTCAACAGATATGTAAAATTACAATACCACACCGTACGAAATATCATTAAGGGGAATAAATGGACACTTGTTTACAATCATAATAAAAATATGCAAATAAATATAAATGTTGTAAGCAACAATTAAGAGGTAAAATTTTGGGAAAAATAAAATTAACATAGCAAAGATAACTTAAATGACCGACAATAACAATTACATGCCACAATCTACTAGGGACCTGTACCAGAAAAACAATAAAAAGACAAAAGATAAACGAAGACAACGATAGGAATTCGGGATAGCCGGACTTGGTAGCGGCACTAGCAAGAGTTAGCGGTAGGGTTAAATCTGTTTATTGGTACCCAAACCTCTCCTTTCTCTATCCCATTTCACTATAGTATGATAAACTTACACATAAAACCCAATACAGGTAGACAACTAAATCCAAAACCACAATCTTGAGAAAGAGAGAATAAGACAAAACCAACAAAACGTTTAACATTTTGAACCTTTTAAATTTTTGCTGGTTTTATTGTTATTTTTTATATTTATTTTTGACTTAAATGTACCTTTTTTATTGTGGCTCATCACACCTATATACATTTTCATATATTTCTATAGCCACTGTGCATCACTTTGTTTTATTTTAATAGAAATAGCTGTAAACATTTTATGACAAACTTGTCGATTTTAAACTTTTTGTTAATTTTCCTTATCACCCATGCTCATGTACACTCTTGTACAAGTGTGCCACAGCATACTATCAATACAAAGACATCACAAACAAATATTATTAATAATGAGAAAAACTACTCCTCTAGTGCTATTTGGAAGAATGCTTGAAATAAATACTTTATAAATTCAGTTGTCGGCATCAACAATGGTATGACCAGTTTTATGTAACAGTGCTGCTAACTTGTAACTAACGTGTTTACATATAAGACTATGTTTGTAACGTTGAATTGACGTCGAACGAACTCTAATATCAACATATTTGAACAAAGTGCAAGTAAATTTCTACAAAACTCCCCAAAAAAGTTTTCGAATTTCCGCTTTTTGTTCTCACAAATAACTAAATACCGAAGTTACTGTGAATTTACTTTCTGCATACGCGCATTTCGACAACTTATGTCTCATCAGTGCAGATAAAATCTAAACGTTTGGAAGACCATAAACTCAAAGAAGTTTAAAAACTGATAGAGAACAAATAACCAAAGTGATCTAAATTTAAAGCCAAAATGTAAAATGTAAAAACTGTTTATTTCCGCTTGCTGATGAATTAATTCTTAACTTATGTCTTGTTTTTGTCTGCTTATGTCTGTTAAATAATGCAGGAGAAAATCATGTTGGATTTAAGGATCTGAAACAACGGCAGTAGAATACCGAAAGAACAAGGGAAGCACAGACCACAAAAATCGAAATCCAAAGACATGGCAAAAACGGCAACAGAGAAAAACAAAGACAAAACAAGGACGTGAGACAGGTACAATGCACGGAAATAAAAAGACGACAATGGTAGATTTAATATAGCATCAAGGATTCGGTTTGGACTTTAAGAAGGTGGGACTTTTCAACCATCTCCTTAACAATGTTCTACTTTTATCTGAACATGAAGATAATTATATAAGTTAAAAATTAAATACGGACAAGATGGAAAACCATGGAATGTTACAAATTATAACAGCAAAAGGTGGATGTAATAAATAGGGATGGGTAACTCAGCCTAGGAACAAGACTAATAAAGAGAGGTTGATTTGAGCGTCCAAGACCCCAGAAAATTTTCATTTAACATCCCAAATGGGAGTTCCTGAAAACAATTACACGTGCTTCTTGTAGAAGAGATTGAATTTATCCGGTTCCCGTTTCTCTATGGTAGAACTTCGTTGGGGTGAGTACTGTTAAAGTGCATCATACACCACAAGGCGAAAATAATTAGTCAGGTTTAATTCTCCCGGTTGTACAGTATTGAGTATGTTAATTTCTTCCATGCCGACAGCATTGCGTGTGTGACATTCCAATCTCTTGCATACGAATTAATCTTTAACAATTTTATACACGTTTACGGTTTATTTCTTTATCTTGGATTTAAATGTAAGAATCAAAAACACGAACAAACGTGTTGATTTTCATTGATTTCCGTTATTTTCTGGTTTGAATTAGTAATAGATTGACGCCTTCGCAACAAGTACTCTTAATGCAAATGTATCCTTTCGTTTACAATTTACAATTAAATGTTTGCTTATGTATATTTTCTTAAATGAATACTAATTAAGAAGAAGAGCTACGTGATACTTAGTGGATCACAAATTTGCGGCAATAACAATGGTCAGTGAAGTGAAAATAATAATAATAAAAAAAACGCATTTAAAGAATGATTAAGGACAAATACTTTACAGGAATGCCCAATTTTGCTAAGATTTTGCATGCTACCTAGATTATAGCTCAGCATGGCCAAGGATGGTATTGCACACCACAGCCCAGCATGGTATTTCATACCACAGCCCAGCATGACATTGCATACCACAGCCCACCATGGTATTGCATACTACAGCCAAGCATGGTATTGCACACCACAGCCCAGGATAGTATTGCATACCACAGCCCATCATGGCATTGCACACCACAGCCCACCATGGCATTTCACAGTCCAGGAAAACATTTGTTGAATAACTTTATTAAGTTGAAACAATGTATATGTTACAGGGCAAATTGGAATCCAGGAGGATCCGGAATCCTCCTAGGGCAAATTGGAATTCTGATTTCTCCTATGACAAATTCGAATTCCAATTTCTACTAGGACAAATTGAGATATCCAGATTTGCCCTAGGAGAATTCTGAATCCTACTGATTTTCTAGGACGATCCAGAATCGTACTAGATATTATCGCTAGGAGGATTCTGGATCCTACTATCATTTAAAACAATTAAAGATTCTTTTATTAGTTAAATAAATATAACCAAACACTAAACTCTAATATTTATTTCTGGAAAAACTAAATCAGTATTGGCAGATTTAAACAGTTACAAGAACCTTTCTTAATTCAGCCTATGTATTGCAACATTTCTTCATCTTGTGATATATATTTTAGCTTTCCAACATGAACACCTTAAAGTACCGTATCAGTTGTTATTGTCGCGGGGACTTAATTTTTGCTTTATTCACTGTTATTATGGTGTCGCAAAAATTGCATACCACGAAAAATATTTTATATGAGACTTTATGCAGTAAATGTTGAGAAAGCCCAAAGTTTTCAGTCCCGCGAACATAAAATCAAACAATTTTGAAAGAACTCACGAAACTTGCGACCCGCAAAAATAACCTATTATACAGTTTTACATTTACAGTTGCAATTCCACATAGTCACAGGCTGACAATCTTGATTAATGGAGAGATTTTGTTTTGGAGAGGCTTGAATAAGTAAGATCTCATTCAGTGCAGAAGACTCTACAGAATTTAGACCTTGAAAACATATAGACTCTAAATCAATAAGATCGTCTTGTCTAAAATATTTTTTTAATATACCATTTTTTGGAAAAGATTTTACAAAGGGATTTAGAGTCTGTTACTATTTTGATATAAAAGATCTTATAAGGAAGGATAATAGAACTTCAGTATTTGACAGATCAACCATAGGGATTTTGATACCAACGCACAATGTCACCCAAGTTAAAATGATTTCGTCAAATTCCGGTGCAGATTCTTGTCGAACATGGCGGCACTTGACGTTTTTCATATAAAGCTGATGGTAGCAGCATCCCTGCTGGAATTGTGTCTAGAATCTGGCACATCACTTACCTTGATGGCATAGTTCCCATGTTAAAGATCAATAGTGGGATTAAATAATGTGCATTGGAATAATAATTTTTACAAGTACTAGTAACCTGTTACAAATGAACTTATATCTTATATTGAGACGTTGTTCATTAACTATATACATGCTTTAATAATAAGTCAGTAGGATTCGGAATCCTCCTAGGGCAAATCTGCATATCTCAATTTGTCCTAGTAGAAATTGGAATTCCAATTTACACTGGATTAAAACCAGGGCAAATCAGAATTCCAATTTGTCCTAGGAGAAATCAGAATTCCAATTTGCCCTAGGAGGATTCCGGATCCTCCTGGATTCCAATTTGCCCTGTAACATATATATTTTCATAGTCTGTTATGTATTTTAAAAAAAGGAGGTATATTTTGTCAATCGACCCTAAGGAAGTCATCTCTTAAACTATTGAAGCTACCAGAACTAAAATGTATAGAAATTGTGTATGGAAGATCCCTTACTAAAAAAACTCGTATTCATCTGCTTCTTCAAAAACGTACATGTAGCTGTTAAATCACGACACATGGATGTTGAAAGCTATTTGGGAAAATGTAACTTCTCAAAAACTATTTTAATGGCATATATTTGAGTTAAGAAAACCAATAGAATAAAAAGATGACAGGAAACACATACAATGGCCGAAAAACCTATTCACATGACACAAAGTAACGAGGAACTGCACAAAAATAACCACAATAAAAGACAAACTTTAACAACGATAGAAACTCGGGACAGCCGGACTTGGTACCGGCACAAGCAAAAGCAAATGGTAGGGTTAAATCGGTTTATGGGTATCAAAACCTCCCCTTTCTCAGTCCCATTTCCATATAGTATAATAAACATACGACTAAAATCCAAAACAGGTAAACTTCTAACTCCATGAGCAAATTTTTGAAAGAAAAACTCGGGACAAAACGTAATTTTGAAAGATGGGTCAAGGAGTGCTCGCCGCTAAACTGTCGGCTAGCTCAAGGAGCCTAGTCTGCTGGTGAAACACTGTCGCACTACGGAAGAAAAATCAAACTCAAATCACCCAGATGGATTTTGTAAAGAGTCATTATATATTTCAGTAGACATCGGCAGTATGAGTGATAGGCCAGTATGCGTGTAAAATCCTCAGGTCATTGGATCCCAAAGCTAATTAAACGGACACTTGCAGAATATCCTGTCGATATCCCCTTTTGCGTAAAGAATGTAAGTTACGTTCCAGTTTTTTTTTATTTGTAATAAGTTTCTGGCATTTTTAACCACGTTTACGAAAAATCCAAGGATGAGAAATGCCCTTAGTTATAAGCTGTTTGCAGATGACATTATATTTAGACAAAATTTAATATCTTCGATGAAACTTTTTAAATGTATTTAACAATTTATGAAATCTGTAACCTTGCTGCTACAGTTTGGAAGTGATAGTAAGGTTACGTGCATTAAAGTCGCCAAGAGTAGAAAAAACGCATGCGAATCGTACCAGATGAGGAATATAATTAAGTAGGATGGGGCTACAGGAACGTCGCTGTCAAGAAAAGTGAAATTAGTAAAACCGAAATCAAAGTCACCCCTTTTATCGTTAATTTTAGTTTTTATTTTACCAGATCAACGATGGTATTTAGATCCAGAAAAGGGCAATATTTGAAATCATTGTTAGATTTATTAATTTTCAGTTGTTGTTGAGAAATGATGTCGACTAAAAAACTGGGGATTGTCAATAGTAAGGACATCGTCAATATACCTGCTGTTATAATTGAAAATAGAAATAAGCTTATCAATGTTTTTCATGGTTCCATTTTGTAGTTTTTTCATGAAGTCACGTTCGTCACAGAAAAGAAAAAGAACTGCAATGAGATTCCAATAACCCTTTTAAAAACAATGTTGCAAAAACGAACAAAAATGTTGTCAAGCAAAAGATTAGGTGCTCTAATCGTATCATCGCATGTCCAGGAGGAATAATTTGTTGTAAGTACTATTAGAAAAGAATCCTTGCTTTTTATTACAACAAATAAACTGCAGTCAGAAAATTTAAAGACCATATAATCAGTTGTCCCAATTTAGACTTAATCAAATTATGTGGAAGCGTTGTATAAAGTGTAGAAATATATAACTGTCGGTACATGAAACTGGTTTTTGTATTGACTGCAATTTATTTAAAACTCCAATAGAATTTTTTACACTCCAAATGTAATTGACACCAGAGTTTTAATAAGTTTTTTTACAATATTTTATAAATAACTCCTTTATACAAGAAAGTGCACTGGTTAAATGGATTGACAAGTTAGTAGCAGAACAGTTGCTCGATGCCGAAATATTTATAATTAACTCTATACAAGAAAGTGCACTGGTTAAATGGATTGACAAAACAACGGCAGTAGAATACCGAAGGAACAAAGCACAAGATTACACAAATCAAAGTCCAGAGACAAGGCAAAAGCAAGAACACCAAAAGACGGAAGACCAAAGACACCACATGCCCACAAAACACACGAACATTATATATACAACACAAAAAACTAAAGCTCTAACAGTGTGAACTCTCAATAAACAAGAGTGACATCAGGTGCTCCGGAAGGGAAGCATGTCCAGCTCTGTGCACAGCACCCGTCACACTGTCGGTGGGTCAATCCAGGGTAAAGTCAAAACCGGTAATGTCAAATCCGGGAAGACGCGAATCTAGCTGAAAATGTCAGTTTTTATTTGTGACACTGACATTTCATATCTATAAATGATGCCGTGGTGACGGCCATAGAATTTCTGAAGGGACGAAAGTAACAAAGGCTGAACATATCCCTGACTAAGCAGTTTTTGTGACAGTGCTTTTGCTCTTTCCACAAAGTCATTGTATGTACTGCACGCTCTACAGTAACGAATTAATTGTGAAATACATCCTCCATATGCTGGGGATGCAGGTATATTGCTGCAGAGAAAGGGAAAGTTCACAATTGGAAAGTCAAAATCATCACGTTTGTCATATAATCTAGATTTCAGACGTCCATGTTCGTCAATGTATAACAAAAGGTCAAGATATGAAGCAGAATTGGGTGTATCGGTTGTCTCTTTAATTTCAAGTTCATTGGGGTAGATACGATGTAAATATTCTTTAAATCTTGGGTTATTAAGAGAAAGTACATCGTCTATATATCTGAAGCTGAAATTAAAAGTCTGGGCTAGTTGTTTTTGTTTCTGTTGTATCAGCCCTTGTAAAAACTTTGCTTCATACGAAAAAAGGAAAAGGTCAGCTAAAAGTGGCGCACAATTTGTTCCCATAGGAATCCCTATTGTCTGTTGAAAAACACGGTCTCCACATTAAAAAAAAATGTTGTCGATCAAAAATTCAAGCATCTTAATCACGTCATTTTCACTGTATTTCTTGTTTGACTCAGTGTGGTTCTTTACAAAATATGTTTTATCTTTTCCTATTACCAGATAGGAATACCTGCGTTCTCCTTTTTTGGTACAGAAACATTGATGTATCAGATCGGAAATTACTGTTTTAAGTTTATTATGGGGAAGAGTTGTATAAAGGGTAGAAAAATCAAAAGTTTGAATGCTATTGCAGTATGCGAGACTGTTTGAGGAGAGCTGTTCAAGGAGATCTTTGGAATTTTTAAGAATCCACATCTGATTCACGCCGCTCGTGGATAAGGCTTTTTCGCAGTAGCTTTTTAGACCATCTCTTACTGCAGTCAGTAAAGTGGTAAGTAGTTTGGATAATGGCTTAGTAGTGCATCTGGCAGATCCTGCAATGAATCTCTTTGTAGGGGTTCTTGTGAAGCTTAGGCACCCAGCAAATATAAGGGCGATAACTGTTATTCAACTTCGATACCGAATGATGCTAACACAGAAGTGTGATTTGTGATTATCTCGTCCCTTGATAATGTAGTTTGGGAATAAGTAGGATTGCCAGATGAAGTGTCAATACCCATCTCCTTAACAAGAAAGTCTAAATAGTGTTTCTTGCGTACAAACACAATATTGTTAGAAGCTTTGTCTGCAGGTACTATGACGTATTTATCCTGGAGGTTTGTCAATGTTTTAGCAACAAGAGGATCATCTAACATGCTGGGCGTTCTAGTTTTCATAGATGTTTTCAAGCACCGGATACGATTCATGATTAATGACTTAATCGACCTGATCCAGTCTGACACTGTCTCCACATCTTCTTTTTCTTTCTTCGCCACATTCTGGCATAGTCTTCAACTGCATCCATCATAATTTTCAAGTTATACTGCCAGTTGATGTGCTGGGGTTCACGGAATTTTGGACCTTTTGAAAAAATATCTCGTAATTTTTGGTTTCCAACGATATCTAGGTCACCCGTTATCACGTGTCCAGCAGGACTATAGTTGAATGGGGGAAGAGGAGCAGGTGCAATCAGGCGGTTTGGCTTTAAAGTCATCAATCTGGAAATCACGCAATACCCGTTTGTGATTGAAAATAGTGGTTGCAATAGATTTAGTGTAGGAATAAGACACAAGTGGAACAGATTGTTCTTTGAAGTAAGGAGGAATGTTAGATTTCACTGTTTTGTTGTGCAGAATGTTGGACAGATTAATGGCATCTAGGCCTTTGTTAGTAAACTGAATTTTAAAAAATGATCGGTTTTCAGGTTTATTTGCAAATGTTGTAACAGGTTTGAACAGTCTGTGATTAGTGATGTCCATAACGATAGCTGTTAATTTATATTCCAGAGAATGCCAGTCAGTCACAGTTGAATCTAAACATACTTTGTAAAACGAATGAAGTTTCGAAAGTGGCAAGGAATACAATTTTGTACGAATGTAATGAATACCTAGTGGCATTTTCATAAATGGAAGGAGATCATTAATTGAAATGTCATGTAGATGTGGGGCGGTATAATGCCTATGTCCATGACTACGTGGTCTTCGCTGGCTTCCATTAAGGATATTCATCACATTCACAGAACTGCATCCTGGGCTTGAAAGATTCTCTACACTTTTAATATTATCATTGCAACCATAGGGTATTGCTGTTCCCAGCTCTTTGATCCAGTACTCCTCTCTTTGTAGACTGTAAGGTGTACTTAGTTAGTAGTAGAACAGTTGCTCGATGCCGAAATAAAACGATACTTGAACAAAGAAAACCAATGAATAAATAAGGCTGATAGAGCCAAATATAAAACAGAATGAGCGTGTGCATTGACAGATTAAGTATATTCAGCTATATATTAAACGTCCCTCATCTAATTTATGTAATACAAACACAAAGGTTGAGACTAGAGACTAGAAAAGTTGCTAACAATTGCAAAATATTAGTTTCTCAGAGAATAAGAAATTTTATGAGTCCACGGTATTGTATTCATACATATTAACAAAAAAACAAACAAACAAATACTTTATTTGTCAATTAAGACGCCCCCTAAGGGACAGAAAAATTAACAGGAATTTACTACAGTGATTGATAATGATTTGTTGACTATTTGAAAACAAGTACATAAAATGCAGGAAACATATATGGATATATGTATGTATGAAAGTTATGCGTGAAGAGAAGACTGGAAAAACAACAATAATGGCATTTGAACAAGACAAGGGGATATGCAATTCAGATTCAATACCATCATACAAGGGGCAAAACATGATACCTTTATTCCTCTCAATGGAATAAAATCAGTCAAAAATAGAATAAATCAAGAAATAAATAAAAATTAAAAATCATTTGTTTTACTTTTCAAGTCTCAATGCGAACAAGTCCCTTAATAGTGTATAAAGTTTACTGTAAATAAATTTATCTTCAGCAGACATAAGCCAGATAAATTTAGATTTTTTATCTAGATATTTGAAGTTTGAGAACTTATTCTCAAGTTCTTTTAAAATAATCTGGCATCTTGCAGCTCAGGACACTCTAAAAGAAAATGAATTTCATTTTCAACAGATGCTTCACATAGATTACAGAATCTTTGATCACCCGGGACATTATTATACCGTCCACTTTCAATCTCCAACTTGTGGGAGCTAATTCTAAAACTAGAAATTAATCTTCTTTGGTGAGGATTGCCCCAACTTAAATAATCTTCAAATTTAAAATGATCTTTGAAGGTTTTATACATGCGTAATTTGTTACCATGAGAAAAGGTGTCTCTGTTATCTAAGAGACAGCCTTTCCATATCGAATTATATTTTAAATTGAATAAATTAAAAAACTGTTCTTTCATTTTTTTTCTTTTGAAAATAAATTTAAATTTTCATTTATATTGAATTGTTCTAAAACTGTACAAAGACAATTTATTTTCACCATGAAGTTGTCTTGAAACATTAAATACATCTGCAGCTAAGCAGTTTTCCAGTTTTATCAACCGTACCAAATATTTGATCATATTTAAAAAAACCAAAAAGAAAAGGGCAGCGTCCTAGTTCCCCCATCACTGCTAAATTTGTAGAGTGTCTACTGACTTCCAGTGTATATTTACACATTTTTACATGCAAAATTTCAGGTGTTAAATCACTACACAGCTTACTCAAATAAGTATCTTTTCACCTTATAAATTGTTTTACATCAAAAGTGCCCGAAATTTCACTTCCACGCAACAATATAGGTTTTATTGTATGGTGAAATACATGTAATAAAGTTTTAACTTTAGGTTTATCTTGTTCAAAACATTTTTAAAATTTAAAATAAACTTTAAACCCTTTGTTATATAGATCTACCATTGCTTCTCTGAAACTACCAGAAACATTGAAATTGACACCTACATATGTGTAGTTTTTGGAATTCTCAAGATAAATATTATTGTATAGAAATCTAACTGGTTCCAATCGTCCAGTTTGGTTGAAAATTATTTTTTTTTTAACTACAAGACCCCATTCATTACAGTATTTTTGTAAAAGTGATAAACTATATTGGAGACCATTTGGTGTCTCTGACAATAATATAAAGTCGTCAGCATACATAAGACAATTTAAGCTTGTCTTATCCAATTTAACAGTCATCAAAAATTGACGGTTAATCATTGATGAAGAGATTAAATAATGTAGGGCTCAAATTGTCCCCGTGATGTACACCAATATAAGATTTAAAACTATCTCTACAAGCATCTTAACTATACTTTGAGAAGCAGTTAGCTCCGTTCAATGTGTACCAATCTACCTAAACATTCTACCACGAAAATCACTTCAGTGACAGATATATTCATATATCTCGTAACCTCGGACAAACAAGCACACATATAAAAAGATTCACCGTGTTAGAAATGTATATTCTCCATATACTTCAGTTAGGAGTTAAGTCCGTATCAGTTTGGGAAAGTTCCAATCGTTTTTCTGGTACCTCTTTACATAACATTACAAATAAGTTGTTTTACCTGCAGACAAAGCTACTTGTGACATCATTTTGTTTGTAAAGCATTTTTACAACTGAATGGACAAGATTTTTTTCGACATGCTGATTCAATCCGCGCAAAAAATAATAATGTCCGAAAATAAAACATTAACAATGTAAAGGATATGGCGTAAGATGACATAAGACAAAGTCTCTACAAATGCTTGGTAAAAACAAAAAACAGAACAATTATTCTTCTTCATTTTTTGTTAAACGTAATAAAGAGAAAAAGAAAGACATCAAAAATATAATATGAGATTATCAATGCTCCAAGTGACATAAATCACATGCGGATACCTGAAAATTCGAAAGATGTTTAGCAAAGCTAATTGTTGAAGGCCTCATGGTGACTTCAAGATGAAGAACAACGATAAAAGCGTTGTTCCATTGCTTGTTTTTACCATGTATTTGCAGAGATTTTGTCTCATGCATTTACTCCATATCCCTTCAATCATCATTAGAAACAACAGCAGTAGAATACCGAAGGAACAAGGAAAGCGATGACTACAAAAATCGAAGTCCAAAGACATGGCAAAAAAGGAAACAGAGAAAAACAAAGACAAAACAAGGAAGTGAGACAGGTACAATGCACGGAAATAAAAAGACGACACCAAAAACTAAGGCACTCAAAGTGTGAACTCCCATGAAAACCAGGAGGGACATCAGGTGCACGGGAAGGGTAAGCATGTCCTGCTCCGCTAGCGGCACCCGTCACATTATCAGTGAGTCAATCCAGGGTTGAGTCAAATCCGTGAAGACGTGAAATCTAGCTGAAAATGTCCGTTTTCATTTGGGACACAGACATGTCATATCTGTCAATGATATTATGGTGACGGCCATAAAATTTCTGAAGGGATGAAAGCAACAAAGGCTGAACAAATCTCTGACTAAGCAACTTTTGGGACAGCGTTTTTGCTCGTTTAAAAAATCACTATAAACTACATGCGCGACAGTAACGAATCAACTATGAAATGTACACTCCATAGACTGGAGAGGTAGTTATATTGCTGCTCAGAAAGGGATAATTCACAATTGGGAAGTTACAATCATCACGTTTGTCATATAGCTTAGATTTCAAACGTCCATCTTCATCAATGTATGAAAACAAATCTAAGTACGAAGCTGAAGTAGGTGTGTCAGTAGTCTCTTTAATTTCAAGCTCATTGGGATAGGTCTGGTGTAAATAATCCTTGAATTTTAAATTATTAAGAGAAAGTACATCGTCTATGTAGCGGAAGCTGAAATTAAAGGACTGGGCTAAATGTTTTTGTTTTTTCTGTGTTAGCCCTTGTAAAAACTTTGCCTCATACGAGAAAAGAAAGAGATCAGCTAAAAGCGGCGCGCAGTTAGTCCCATGGGAATCTCGATTGTCTGTTGAAAAACGCGACCTCAAAATTCGACAAAAATATTATCTATTAAAAATTCCAACATCTTGATTACGTCATTCTACGTGTACTTCTTGTTTGACTCAGTGCGGTTCTTTACAAAATATGTTTTGTCTTTCCCTACTTCTAAGTAAGTGTATCTGCGTTCTCCGTTTTTAGCACAGAAACATTAATATATCAAATCAGAAATTATTATTTTAATTTATTGTGGGGCAGGAAAGTATAAAGAGTAGAAAAATCAAAAGTTTGTATGCTGTGGCAATGGGTAAGACTGCTAGAGGATAGCTGTTCAAGAAGATCTTTAGAATTTTTTAGAATCCACATCTGATTGACGCCGCTCGTGGAGTAGACTTTATCGCAATAACTTTTCAGGCCATATCTGACTGCGGTCAATAAAGTAGTAAGGGGCGTAGAAAGTGGCTTAGTGGTGCATCTGGAAGACCCCGCAATGAATCTCTGTTTGTATGGGTTCTTGTGAAGTTTAGGGACCCAGTAGATGTGGGGAATTGATTGTTTTCATCACTCGCTTTGATGCCAAAGGATGTTAAAACTGAGCTGTAATTTTCAATAATCTCCTCCCTTGATAATGTAGTGGGAGTATGAGTTGGGTTTCCTGATGAACTATCAATTCCCATCTCCTTAACCAGACAGTCAAGATAGTGTTTCTTACACACGAAAAGTATGTTGTTAGAAGCTTTGTCTGCAAGGACAATGACGTAATTTTCGTGGAGGTTGTCCATCGTTTTTCTAAAGAGGAGATCTTCAAATATACTAGGATTTCTGGATTTCATTGATGTTTTCAAACGCCGGATAAGATTCACAATTAACGACTTAATGGACCTGATCCAGTCGGACAGCGTCTCGACATCTTCTTTCTCTTTCTTTGCCCACTTCCTCGCATAGTCCTCAACTGCATCCATCAAAATTTTGAAGTTGTACTTCCAGTTTATATGCTGGGGTTCACGGAATTTNTTCTTACACACGAACAGTATGTTGTTAGAAGCTTTGTCTGCAGGGACAATGACGTAATTTTCGTGGAGGTTGTCCATCGTTTTTCTAAAGAGGAGATCTTTAAATATACTAGGATTTCTGGATTTCATTGATGTTTTCAAACGCCGGATAAGATTCACAATTAACGACTTTATGGACCTGATCCAGTCGGACAGCGTCTCGACATCTTCTTTCTCTTTCTCTGCCCACGTCCTCGCATATTTAAATCTCGTTCATTTTCCCAAATACATTCTTCGAAGACGTTTGAACCGAGATAAAAGAAGCAAATAAAATAATACCGAAGTTGCTGTAAATTTGGATTCTGCATATGCGCATCTCGACAACTTATGTCTCTTCAGTGCAGATAAAATCAAAATATTATAAATCCATATACCGAAATACGTGTAAAGACTGATAGAGAACAAATAACCAATAGAATTAAAATCTGCTAAGGACAGAGCTATGCAAGAGGGAGATGCTCCTTAGTTTTGAACAAAATTTGTTTAATTAAGATATTGCAAGTTTTCAGATAAAATATGTTTACAGCACGAGAAACTACTAGATCTACATCTATATGTACTTGCCTCTCGAATTCGGTCATCTCAGTACTAACATTTAACTTTAATTCAAAATTATAAATTTCCTTAACATGGAGAGTAAGATCCCTACATTTCCGGTGGACGGAGAGCATGTTTTACAGTCAGCATGCGAGAGCAAGAACCAATTATCCTGAATTGATCATTAGGCATAGTTATCTTTATGATCGCCTTATCAATCGGGGCACAATTCCGTCTAATATGAACATTCAAACTTATCTGTAACAGATATCGGTCCGTTGCAGAAATATTTGAAGATTGTTCTGGGGTGAATATTTCTGTCCACTGTTACGAGATTTAAATAGCAATTGCTGGCGAGTCGCTACCGGACACCCGTTTTGTACCTCACTCACTACCGAACACCCGTTTTGTACCTCAATAGACGGGAGATTTAGCGTTCGAAAAACCGCATTAACGTACCATTTCTTTTGAAATGCCTCTAACAAGTCAGAGGCATTGCGGTTTACAATTTTTCCGATGGTTTCGTGCCTGCTTTGCCTTCTTGATTACAGAACCTAGCAATTCATTTTGGTAATTTTGATTTTATTCGAATTTTGGAATGGGAACGGAAATTTTTGTTTAGATTCTGAGTTTATTTCTTTGCTGACAAACACCGACATAAACACACATAGTTAATGTTACAGTGTGACGGGTGTCACTCGTGGAGCTGGTTATGCTGAGCATTCCAGAGCACTAGATGATACCTATTGTTTTCTAGTTGTTTACCCTAATAGTGCTAAATGTTTGTGACGTCCTTATTCATTTTTGGTTGTTTTGACTTTTTCATGTTTTCTCCGTTTTTTTTTACATCTGCATAGAAGTGTTTTTGGATTTTTTAAATTCCAGAATGATTATCTTCCCTAGTTTTTTGCTTCGGTCTTCGTTTTCCGATGTATTGAAAGATGTGGATGCTCTCATTTTCGTAATTGTCTATATGAAACGAAAACAAGTATGGATTTTAGCATTCAAAATAAGAAAATCGTGTCAATTAACATCCATCTACACGTGAATTTATCAAAAAGGCGAAGCAGTCGAGGAAGTACAGTACTTCCTTAATTTCAAACTGCTGTCGAAACGTTTTGCTAGAATAATTCGTCTTAGTAGGTCAGTCGTCTTATCCAATAGAATTTCGGTTTCATTAGCAGGATCATTACCATATAAATTTAAACGAAAATGGCAATAGCTACTTCCGGCACTTTAGAAAAAAGTTAACTTACTGTACTAATTAGTGCACTAATGTTAAGAAGAAAGTCTGACTACGTTCCTACACATCTATCAAGCTGTGTGCTGTAATATAATTCTAGGAAGAACTATAATAGTATAAGACAGATTTGTATAGCTTAAAGCTTGTTATTGAACCCTGGTTAATAATGTATTATCCTATGTATCTTGTCTATAGGTGGAAATATTATGTACACTTAATTGATGCTTAAAGTAGCTTTACATAGAATTTTAAGTTTTTCACAATTCTTTATTTTTTCTAATTTCAAAATGAATCTGCATTTTTTTAAAAGCTATATCGTTGGCTATAATACAGAGAGAAATAATATTAATTATCACATATTTGTTCCCATTCTACACTTGTCTACCCAAAATCTACAGCGGCTAAGACACCAATAATTTTACCCAGCGAGTATAGGGATGCAGTAAGAGTTTTTATGCATTGGTGTTTTCCGAAATTAACTTTTCTTCTAATAATAATAAAAAAAAGTATGAGAATGAAATTTCCTGACCACACACGGTTCTGAGAATACCCCATACAGCAAAGTCTTGCTTAACATAACATGATAATTGAAAGTGTCATGTTAGTTATAAAAGACCAATATAAAAACCAAAAATATTACAATTGGTATTTAAAAGAAATTGTAAAGGCAACGAAACAGCTAGAAAATCGCAAAAAGGGGGAAAATAATGCTTTTAAATACTACTAGATTACATTTTCATTATGAGAGTGATATTGTAGGTAAATACATAGGGGTTATATGTAAAAAAATAAAACCCATTAAAAATTTCATAAGATTTGCAAAACAACATTCCTTCAGAAAATCAAACCCATAGTAATTGTATTTATTTAAAATACTTACCATTGATTCTTAAGATGCACTTCACGCAAATATCAGCGTTAAGACATTTGTAATTATAAACTAGAAATGTTCAAAACCTTTGTTAAAATTTTTGAAGATTCATTACAGTTCGAGGACTTCAGTAAGGCAGACATTTAACCTGTTGTAATAGGTAACAGGCTATTTATGTTAAAAGCAAGGCAGACGAACGACTTCTGGTAAAGCGATTAGGAGAGTAGGCGATATGTCTGGTACTGTTTTAACATACGTTTATTCTTATCTCAAATTGCATAAAAAATGACAGACTTTCAAACAAATCCGTTTAAATCGATCTACAAGTCTGGACTCAATAACAAGACTTTCTACTTGAATTGTCTAATCCAAAAGATTTCGTATTTACTTGCCCGAACAACTTGACAGTACTATCGTATTTTTGATTGGTTAGCACTGAAATTACTTAGTTTTATGGTGCTAAATTCTGTTACGTTTGTTGTTGTTAATAAACTGAATTATTCTTTTTTTTTTAATTTCTGTATCGCCGTGCTTAATTTGACATAATTATTCTGGCCAGTCGTATTGGCGTATTTCTAATTTACCATTGTTCTTATGAATTGGTGTACATAGTACTGAAGTACTGGTTAGTTGGTTGGTATTGAATAGCATATCTCCAAAATGTAGTGGGTTCAATTATTGAACTTTTAGCGACTTCGAAAGAACAACAACATTTCTGTGAAACACTGTTTTAGAAAAAAAAATGTAAATTTTAAAGCATATGACTGCAGTTTAACGTATATGGTTGTGTGTTTGCAAGGTGGTTAGCGACACTTTAAGCATTATTTCAGCTTTATTGTGGCAGTCAGTTTAAGCTGCGGAGGAAGCCAGTGTATCCGGATGAAACTGCAAACATTTGGCAGCTAACTAACATATGTAATCACATACGGTTGCGAGTCGAGTAAACCCCTTTTCTTGGGTTACGAATCGGGACAATCTCACAACCAGAAGTGATAGACTACAGTGGTTGTACAGGTTAACAAACTACCTTTTCAAATCTTGTTCTGGCCAATTTTTTGGTGGGGTTTGATTAAACAGCCATTGGCAGTCACTGAAGAGTTGCCTTTACAATTTTGAATTATTTATAACTAATTGACAGTCGTGAAGATAAAAAAAAAATGTCACGGGTGCCGAACAACACAGAACTATAAAAAGAGTTGCAGAACTTGGTCTGCAACGAGTTTAATCATATGCATTGATCGACACGAGTGACATTTTCATTGATTTTCATGGCGGTCGATTACTTAGACTTTTTATTATAAAGATTTTCTTCTCAAAAACCGGATTATTTTTTTCATTTTAATGCTCCAGTTGACAACGAAATTGGCGAAATATTGTGACGTTACTTCCTCTGATGACTAGAAATCTTTTTTTCACCGGTTACAATATGAGAGAAAACTCGATAATTCACCGCTATATATACAAAAAAGTTAATTCACCAGCCCAGTAGTCAGTACTTCGGTGCTGACCCGAAAGCCGATACTACTTGGAACCTTAAAATATATAAATTTATGTAAATTTTGTTGAAAACTAAGGAGCATCTCCCTCATGCAAAGATCTGTCCTTAGCTGATTTTGGCTTCACATTTAGATCATTTTGGCTATTTGTTCTCTATCAGTTTTTAAACATCTTTGAGTTTATGGTCTTCCAAACGTTTAGAACTTATCTGCACTGAAGAGACATAAGTTGTCGAAATGCGCATATGCAGAATTTAAATTCACAGTAACTTCGGTATTTAGTCATTCATTTAGTTTCCTTTATCTTTTATATTTACTTTTTTTAGTGTGCATTTTTCCATGGACATAAGGATTATAGTTGAAAGTTACTAGCCTATAACATAATAAACTTCATTATACGCCTAACCCTATGCAAGATATAAGTGGAAAGCCCATTGAACAATTTCTGAACCAGAGCTAAAAAAATTGTAGATGAGTTATTACATTAGATTCTTATATCTTGACCTAAACCAATCTCTAAACTCAAGTACTTATCAATATGACCTAATTTCCCCCTGAAACTGCATTAATTAGCTTGATACATCTGTAGTCTTAATGGGTTAATGAAGAGCAGTATCCAACATCAAGATCTATACCGAATCCATTTGTTGGAATATGAAATTCAAACTGTCTAAATTCTCAGTTTTAGCCTTTCCATGTTCAAGACACTCACCAATACCTTAGATATTGTGTATTCAATTTTTTACCAACCATGAAATGAGCGAAGCGAACATGGTTGGTACTTGTAAACACTTTTCGTCCTGAAGCGGAAGTGGGGAGAGCTAAAGCTGTATACGAGGTTTCAAAACTGAAATCGCATGTCACGGCAAGGTGCGACCACACCCAAACGGATACTAAATGATTAATAAATAGTATCTAACAATTGATCATTATGTTTCGTGCCGAAGGCACGACCGTATCAACAAACACTGAAACAGAAAAATGGTCTGTATTTTGTAATTTCCAACACGAAATCACACGAGACAACGGGAGATCACACGTGACAACACGAAATCTCACGAGAGAGGCAGTTTCGTATGTGCAAATTAATGATTATGAATTAGATGTCGTGCCGAAGCCACGAAAATGAACAAATTGATGCACAAATAAATAAGAAAGAAAGTTTGATTCCCCATGACAACTCGTTCGTTATTCGACGGCAAACATCGGGTGTCAGTAGTAAAGCATTTCCCCCAAGTAGGCTGAGGGCAAGTGATAATTAAGCCCATGGCAACGCATCTCCGCCCCTCAAGTATCATAACATGCATGAAAACGGCGAACGTGTATTTCATGACAACGTAAATAAAGATGTCTTACCTTTAAGTTAGATATTCCCTTTTCCTTGTCTTAGGCCAAGGCTATTTCATAACGTACTGTCGTGAATATTTGACTGAAAACTTTCAAAATGAAATGGCATTACGCTTTAAAACATAATAATGTGAAAATCGTCAATCTTCAAATGGAAACAGCTAAGCGTCTGCTACATAGGAAATGTGCACGCTTCAAGGGCCGCCAACTACGGAAGTGCTGTTGAGATTGCAATGCATTAAGAGGTAGCATAAATTGGTAAACGTATATGTTGGGATCATGAATTATAAAACAATCAGACTAGGTGTGAATTTGAATATTTTACTATTAATTTGAGAGTGTATTTAGAGAACTTGAGCACACCCACCACACGTGTCAAGTCTGATCTCACAATTATCAATAAAATATTTTTTGATACAATGATGACCAATGATATAAAATCATTAACATCGGGGAATTGGCTCACATATAAATATTTCAACTGCTTTATACTTTTATTGAAGAACTTGTTTACATGTCTCAAATCGACCCCCTCTCGCAGCTCTGCTGCAATTTTCTTGTTTTCAACAATAAAGCAAAGCTTCTTTATTTTATAAACGTTATGTCATGTAAATTTATTCCACATGACATTAACTCCATATGTCATGCCGAGACGAGCGTTTCGACGCAACAATTTTACTTATATGGTATCAAATAATAATGTTTAAGTCATTTCTTTTGAAATGCTTGTACGAATGCATGCTTATTGCGGTTTTAATTGTGTAGGCTGGTTTTACACCTTTTTGTATGTTTTGACCTAATTACTAAGATTCTACATTTGCAATACATTTTAGAAAATAAGTGAAATATTGTTGCAATGGCAATTTCTTGAACACCAATTTGCTATTGTACATAATAAATCAATTTCATTTTATATAAGATCTAATTCAAAGCAATTGTTATGTTTGAAGGCAAAATAATACATTTTTGCGACATTTTGTTCTGCTAATTATGTGATTTTTAAACTAAAATTTGACATGGTGACATGTAAACATCGTCATTTTCACAGAAAATGGAAAGAAGAAAATCTAACCAGTTAAACTTTTGAATATCTGCTGTCAACATAATAAATCTTTCTGTACTGTAAGACCATGTTACTGCATTTACCTTGTCTGAAACCTAGTGACCATCTGATGAAATCACGCTTGACAGTATCGATACTATATGTTCGTTAAATAAAAATTAAATTAAATTAAATCAAATTAAAGTTAAATTAAATCAAAATCGTCTAATTCATAAGGGTTATAATTACGGTATTGTCGTCAAGTCATAACGTATGGCCTTCTTTGGTATTAACATTGATTTTTTTTGATAGCGTCTTTGCATTTTAACTGACACATAGCAGCGGTGATCATACTCCTTTTCTTCATCTTGATAAATCAATAAATCAAGGAAAGTTAAACACTAAAGTTTATGATAAAAGGGATGATTTCTCCTTCCCAATAGTCAATTTGACCCATCTCGATGGCGTTGTTCCGTTAGCCCCTTCTTACGGGGTCTACATTTCACATCTTGTTCGATATGCACGAGTATGTAGTGATGTTTCTGACTTCAACGACCGAAATCTTTGTCTCACAGAAAAACTTCTGCAAAAAGGGCTTAGATATCATAAATTGATAAAAGCATTCTCTAAATTTTATTATAGATACATTGACTTTTAAATTTGGTTCTACATGCAGGGCTCTTATACGACAGGGCAATTCACATCCAAACTTCTATGGAAATATCATTTACAAAGCGCGTGAAATCAAAAATTGTCCTTCAAAACTTATTAATCCGTTGAACAAACTTATTGTTGTTAAATTTTTACTTCTGGTGTTTGTTGGCAAAAATATTGATCATCTCCTAAATGCTTAACACCATAACTAAATTTAAACAATTTTTCATATTGACAGTATTGTGCATTGCACAATATCATGTTCTTCTTTCATAATTGATGATGTTGCTATAGGAAATCTATTTAGAAGTATTTCAATTGAAGTTTCATATGTAAGAAGGCTTGATATCATAGTCAACGGAAAGTATGTCCTTAGTTAGCTGTCAGTAACTGCAAGCATTTGTCAGGACAGTACCCTTGTGTATTGTCTTCATGTTTTATGTACTTTCAATACATTGCAAGGGTACTCGTCTTGATAAGTTGGACTTTTTCTAATTTGATTTTTACTGCGAGTCCTTTTGTGTGTATTTATTTTTTAGCCATTAACCACACATAGGGGAGGGTTTGGATCCAAGAAAAAGAGTTTAACCCACCGCAATTTTTGCACCTGTCCCAAATCAAGAACATGTTGGTCATTGGCTTGTCCTCGTCTTCTTGTAAAATTTTAGTTTCTTGATATTTGGGCTATTGGGTGCGATTTATTTCCATTGATTTATTCACTTTTTTTACCCTTTTCGGGCCATTTAGGGCTTGCTGTATGGAGTAAGGTTCCGCACTGTGTTGAAGACCGTACGGTGAACCCTAGATGCTTTGATTTGGTTTGTTTTAACCTGGATATAGGATGTTTTCTCCTTGACATTTACACCGTTTCCCTTCTTTTTCACAGTCTAAATTTCTAAAACCAGTATTGCATGGACACGGGTTATGTATTCCGGTATATGCATGAAATCATTATGCTAAACTCCTCACAGTAAAGGATCTTGGTGGAAGCTGTATACTGAGGGTACATAACTTAATTTGTCAGTTTACTGCTAGTAGTCTCTTGTGATTTCATGTTAATGTCCGTATATTTAGTTCTTTCAATTTCGTTTTTTCACAATTCACTCAGTCCTGTTGCCAACTGAATTTTACTGTTGTTACGATTGTTTTTTGATTTATCACATTGGCTATAGGAGGAAGGTTTGGGCCCAATAAAACTAGATTAACCCCACCGCAGCAGATTTGCGCCTGTCCTAAGCCAGGAAATTTATGAAGCCTTTGTGCGTCTTGTCTGTTTTCTAGCTAGTTTACTTTATGTCTGTAGGAATCTAGGATGGAATTCGATTACACTTTATTTAGGGGCCCACTCCGACCTGCCGTTGGGTGTGGGGTTTCCTCACCGTTTATTAAAGATCTTATGGTGACTTTGAGTTGTTATTACTCCCCTTTGGGCCGTTGTCTCTTTGACACATTCCCCGTTTCCCTTCTTTTTTCTATCCTTTGACGAAAACAGTTAGTAATCTGAACGTATTTTTATCGGTTTCACTTATAAAAGTTGCCATCTTGAAGTTCCAAGACCCTGTATTACTATACGATTTATTAAGATTTGAACAGAGGTGGCTGAGAAATAAGGTGAACAATATTGCATGGGAAGAAAATTAAGTAAATATATTATTACTAAAGATTTGTTTTTAAAAACATAAAATCTAGAAAGCGAACTCCCATATCATTAGAAAAAAACTTTAAAATGGGAAATGCACTTTCTGTAAAGTTCCATACAATTTTGAGTACATTTAATTTTTCTACCCTATTGGTTAACATGATAAAAGTCTGTAGTTTGCAGTTGTAACAGTTAGAATCTTTCCCACACTGCTAGTCAACTTTTATCCTTAGTGTAATACAATTCAAAGAACTTGCATTTTTCGCTTTTATTTTTCATATTCATGGCAACAGTCTTTATTTGAGACTAGAAATCATTTGTACACATGGAGTTGAACCTTCTGTTATACTTCATCGAATTCAGAGCCCTTTGAATTTTTCAACATATTTTCCGTTTCTATTGCAACTGGTGCTTTTTGGAAACTCTAAAACTGTGACCTCAAACAATTATATTTGTATCTGTATCGGGTCACCTCTCCTCAGGTCATTTGACAACATGGAGACGGCATAAAATAGTAAATAAAAAATGTGTCGGAGATGTAATAGCTAGAAACTAGTAAAAACAATAAGTCTTTAAAGTCGTTTGTAAAACATTTTAAGAAAAAAAACATCAAAAATAATTAGTCTCCAAACTCTGTTCAGGTGTCTTATTAATAGACCTTAGTAATTCATTTATTTGATAATTTAGAGTTTATAGCGAAAAAGGTGTAATTTAGGACAACAAGAAAAAGTTATCTGTAATTGTTGGCGGACTGGCTTTCGCAATTATGACCAAACTTCCTATGTTGACATATTCAACACGGCGGATGTCTTATAAGAAGCAGGAGATGCTAACTCTGTCGATCTCACCAATGTATTTTTTATAGGGTCCGTGTTGTTTATCTTTGTGTTTTTCATTATTTTCTGTGCCGTATTCATGTTTTGTCGTCTCTGTGTCTTTGTTGTTTCCGATGTTGCCATTGTCCATGGATTATTCGTTTTGTATTGACTGTTCGGTTCTCACTTAATTCCCTTCTCAAGATATTCCCTTTCCTTTCATCCGGAACACGCCCGGCCAGCTGTAGACGAAATCCCGGAAATCCATAATAAGTACCAACAAAAATGCCAGTTTCCTTGATTTATTTTTAAATCCAAAATGATGTAATGGATTTGGTCTTGCAGAATTGTGATGCATAAATGATTTCATTCACAAAAATATCCTATTGTACTTGAATAAATAACAATTCCCGTGACGCTATCGCTAAATATTTCTTGTAATTCATTCACTTCTCATGAGAACAGACTTGAGGTTGTTAGAGTTACACATGTCGCAATATATTTCATGGAACGTAATAATTTTAAACTCAGGAGACTAGTATATTTAATTTGAAAAAAAAAATTTAGAGTCATGCAAATCTCAAATAATTTTTAGCTTTAATCCAATTAGTTGGAAGTAAAAGATATATAACATATGCTGTCAGTATTTGTAGGTGTATAAATTTAATCAAAAACTACACCTACTTCCTAGAAACATCATTTTATGTACTTATATATAGAAATTAGTGTTATAACTGAATCTTGCTGCAGTCATTTTATTGCTTGGATTGAAATAAAGTCTTGAATTTTGAAATTTTTAAAAGTTGCCATGTTATTTTTTTTCAAGTTTAAGAACGCGCCCACAATATATATTAAACCTGCAAAGAGTTTGCAAGGCTGCCAATACACTTCTGTACGAAAAATGACAGTAAAGACCAGAGACAGTTATGTTATTATTGTTATAGACAAAATAAGACCGATAATATCTGTCAAAATGATTGAGAATACTTTAATTTGTCACAACAGTTATGTAGATTGTGTCAAACAAGAGGAAGCAAATAACAGTGCTAGTCTTTTAACCCAAAATTGATATTATGGATTTGGTCACCCAGAATCGTGATTCATCTTTGATTTCATTCACAACAATATCGTAAAATAAGTAAGAACCAAACCGTCAATCCAAAAAGAATAATCCAAGGGCAATGGCAACATCGGAAACAATAAAGAAACAGAGACACAACATGAATACGACACAGAAAAAAAAACAAAGACATACACACACAAAGATGAACAACACTGACCCAATGAAAAACCAATGGTGAGATCAGGTGCACCGGTAGATTTAGCATCTCCTGCTTCTTATAAGACATCCGCCGTGCAAAACATGTCAAATCCGGTAGTAAAGTCTAATCCGACAGAGGAAACATTAATTAAGCTTTAAAGGGAAATATCTGTTGTCATTTGGGAAACAGATATTCCATAGCGGTCCTCAAGATGGTGATGTCAACGGGATGGCTTCAGGTTTTGGTAACATACCCTTGGTTAAGTAGCCTATTTGTGAGCAGTCGGGCTCTATCAATGAAGTCACAAGCTCTTGAACAGCAAATGAGTTGGGAGATGTAAACTCTATAATTAATTTCTAACGACCATGTTTTCTGTGTAATTGTTTTTACAATATCTGTGGTTTTCATTTTCACTGTATTTCTGTTTGACTCAGATTGGTTCTAAAGCAAAATATGTGTTATCTTTTCCTATTATCAAATAGGAATACCTGCGTTCTCCGTATTTGGTACAGAAACATTGATGTATCAGATCAAAAATTACTGTTTTAAGTTTATTTTGTGTAAGGGTTGTATAAAGGATAGAAAAATCAAAAGTGTGAATGGTATTGCAGTATGCAAAACTGTTTGAGGATAGCAGTTCAAGGAGATCTTTAAGATCCACATCTGATTCCCGCCGCTCGTTGAATAGGTTTTTTTCGCAGTAGCTTTTCAGACCATCTGTAACTGCAGTCAGTAAGTGGTAAGGAGTTTGGCTAGGGGCTTAGTGGTGCATCTGGCAGATCCTGCAATGACACTCTGTTTGTAGGGATTTTTGTGAAACTTAGGCACCTAGAAAATGTAAAGGAGATAACTATTATCTTCATCCACTTAAATACCGAAGGATGCTAAGACAGAAGTGTGATTTGTCCCTTGATAATGAAGTTTGGGTATAAGTAGGATTGCCAGATAAAGATAAACAAGACGGACCCAATAAAAACCATGGGCGAAATCAGGTGCAACGTTAATGTAAGCGTATGCTGCTTCTTATAAGACACCCACCGTGTCCTCCAAACTGTAACATTTTGATCACTTCTTCCCCTGTATATTTTTTCTCCGATTTGGAGTCGTTTTTCACGAAGAAGGCTTGTTCTCTACCTACAACAATGTACCTATATCTTCGTTCACCGTTCTTACATGGCAAACATCTACGAATTAAATCTTTCAGCCGAGATTTTAGCTGTTCATGAGGAATGGTGGCGTAAAAGGTGGAGACGTTGGAAGTTTTAATGCCGTTACGGTTTTATAATGATCTAGAGTTTAAGATGTCAAGTAGATCTTTGGGGTTTTTCAAAATCAACATTTCTTGACAGTATTTTTTCGAATGTCCTCTTTAACAACTGTCAGGATGGTTATTAGAAACATAGACATAGGTTTTGTAGAACATTTGGCAGATCCTGCGATGTATCGTTTTTTGTATGGGCATTTATGTAATTTAGGTACCCAGTACAAAGAAAGGAGATATGTGTCTTCATCCTAGGTGGAAATCCCGAAGGAAAGAAAAACAGATTCATTGTTCTGTAATATCTCCGCCTTTGACAGAGTAGAAGCTGAGTAAGTTGGATTGACTTTGGAATTTTTAATGCCTAGTTCTTTCTTTAAACAATTTATGTTATGATTTTTGCAAATAAAACTAACAAAATGCCGAAGTTACTGTGAATTTAGGTAAAGTCAAAATCAGCTAAGGACAGAGCATGAGGGAGATACTCCTTAGTTTTCAACAAAATTTACAAAAAAATAGATATAGTAAATAGAGTAAGTTTCCAAGTACCATCGGTTTTCGGGTAGCACCGAAGTACTGACTTATTGGCTGGTGAATACCCTCGGGGACTAATAGTCCACCAGCAGTGGCAGGGGCCCAGTGGTAACAAATAACAAAATACCGAAGTTATTGTGAATTTAGGTTCTGCATATGCGCATTTCGACTTATGTCTCTTCGGTGCAAATAAAATCTAAACGTTCGGAAGACAATAAACAATCAAAATGATATTATTAGGGGCCTTATCAGCAGGAAAGACGATGTATTTGTCATGAATGGAGGGCAAGTAAATAGCCACATCATACTCTTTGAAAATTGATGATGCTTAAGTAATTGACCCTCGTTGCTGATTGATTCGTTTCAGAATCATTGACCTCACAGCCTTAATCAACTCCGAAACGGAATCAAGGTCTTCATTTTGTTCCCCCTTAATTCATTTTCTGGCGTAGTCCTCTATAGCATCCATAAGAAGTTTGAAATTTTGTTCCCAGTTTCGGAACGTGGTTGACCGAATTAAGGCTCTTTTGCAAGGACATCACGGACAATGACAGTCAAATCTCCCGTTATGAGGTGACCAGAGGGACTATGTCTATATTATGAATCAAAACAGGAACAATCACGAGGTTTCAGGAATCAAAAGTGCTAATTTTTATGTTCCCTAGTTTCTGTCCAGCTAATTTTTGTGTCAAGGTCCTTTTTGTGTTCATCTAGTTACTGTATCAAGGTCTTAACTGTGTCCACATTCACTTCCAATTACACCTGTTCAAATTTGAGTGGTCGGCATGCTTCAATAGCATCATTCCATGAATAAAACATTGGAAAGGAAAAACAAACACTTTCATGTAACACTTCTCATAAGGACATACTTGAGATACAGAAACATACGTGCATAAACTCACAAAATGTTTTAAGGAGTGTAATCATTCCAAACTCAGGAGAATAGTGATCTTTAATTTGAAGAAACTCAACAGAGATAAATAAAGCATTAAATTTAGAGTGATGCAATTCTGGAGATATATTTGCAATTAAATACCTATTAGTTGAAAATATTAGATATATAACATATGTTGCAAGTATTTATAAATGTATAGATTTAATTAGTCATAAAACATCAGTTCTGAATACAAGTAATTAAATAGGAATAAAGAAATTGTGTTGAAAATGCTTTATAGTCTTTACCTTACGGTAAATATTTAAATACACAAATCACACAAATAATACATAATTTCATACTGAAAATCACCAACCGGTTTCACCCTTGCAGGGATATTCATGGTTAAAGAAACTAACGACGTTGCTAACTATAAGGTAACGTCACAAGGTTCCTACATGTAACAACAATTACGGTAATCAGCGTCCTTAAGGGCAAATCCAATAGTTTCAGGGGAGATGATAGCAAGCACAAAAGAAGGCATATTTTCCGGGAATATGACGTTGATAACTGTAACGTCACAAAGTAATTCCAATTGTTTCTGAGGGAAAGGTCATTTGTACCCTCAAGTTTGGCAGACTTTACGAGTGTTCAGAGGGGGATTTGTTAAAATTTGGACATTTTAATAATTTACCCGGAAACGAACTTTGTGACCTATGTGGTTTTTGAGATTTTTGAGTAGCTAATTTTTATAAGTACATGATATCAAAATTTCATAAAATCGACAATATGAGAAGTCTGTAAAATATTGTCAACATGAATTTGTAATAGGGACATTTTATGCTACTTTTACCGTTACAAGTGATACATATTCATTGATTTAGAGGAAATGAACACACTTTCTCATATAAAATTTATTTTTCTGTGAATCTTTAAAACCTTGACTTTGTTTTCCTGTCACTTTGATATCGATTAGATTGAAAATATTTCATTCATTATTTTTCAAACTAAAACTTGATTTTTCTTTAAAAAAGCATAAATAACCAATTTTTAACCTCGATTTCCATGGAAACAAGATCGGTGACCCATTATTTTCTTGTCATTTTTGGAATCCTCGGTACTTGTTGCATAATATATCTAAAAATTGTAAAAATGACAATATAACAAGAAACTGTTTACTATCACGACGTTTTTCGGAAATCAATTTTTTCGTGACTTGAATTGATCATACGTTTAACAAAGGTCGGTGTTTTCAGAATGAAATTATGTATTATTTGTGTGATTTGTGTATTTAAGTATTTTCCGTAAAGACTATAAAGCATTTTCAACACAATTATATATATCTATAGTTTGTCTAAAAATGTAATAAACACACTATTAAATGTAAATATTTTCATGAAATATCTACAAAAGGTCTTAAATTAGTCGCTAATTATCAATTCACAAAGAATCTTAATCAGGGAGGCTGAACATTTAAAATATCTGAAAAATATTTTTGTTGGTATGAGTGTATCGTTCATTTGATGTAAAACATATTTACTACAAATATTTTTAATGTATAACAATAATAGGTGTATTATCTACTGAGAAACGTATACATATTAAACTGATAGATGTTTGTCTTTGTATGTAAAATAACTAATATGTTAATGTAAAAAAAAAATCTACTGTATTTACTTTTTAAAACGTTTCTCGTCTTTTTCATTAAGTCCATCAGGCTCAAGTGATCTGAGCTGGTATACCCAAAATCTCTCTCTGAGTTTTCGGGCTTCTTTGTCCCAAGATGAATTGCATTCAATGATCTGAAATGTAATGTCCTCAAACCGACGCCCAGTTCTTAAAAAATGCCTGGTAAGAGGACAGTCCCTTTCTTTCACACTGAACGAACGATGATTGTTAAATCGTTTGTTGAAGTTGTCCATCAATTACTACGCCATCAATTACCCCAAAAATTAAAGAAACACTCTCTGAAATGAATACTAAAAAATACATCGACAATGTAACTAATTACCAAAGGAGGATTCGAAAACCGGTAGATTTTATCTCCTACCTAAACTGCATAAGGAAGGCGTGCCGGGAAGACCAATTGTTTCGACAAATGATCATCCGATAGAAAAAATATCGGAATTCGTCGATTTCCATTTCCGTCCTCATGTAAAACAACTTCATTCATACATACAGGACACTACAGATTATTTAAAGAAAATGGAGTCATTAAATCCCCTTCCTGAAAATACCATCTTAGTATCTATGGATGTATCTTCCTTATATACCAATATCCCTCAAAATGAAGGTATACGTGCTTGTGTAACTGCTGAGAACAGTCGAAAGGACCAATACCCTCCCACCAAATGTCTTGTAGAACTTCTAAAATTAGTGCTTGAAAACAACATTTTCGTATTCAACGATGAACATTATCTACAGATAGATGGAACAAGCATGGGAACAAAGCTAGCTCCATCATATGCCAACATCTTTATGGGAGAATTAGAACAAAGGCTCCTTTCGAAAGCCCCATGCAGACCAATGTCATGGTTCCGTTTTATTGATGACATAGATCTGAAGAGGAATGAAACATCTGAACAACTTGAAATGTTTTTGCAGTATTGTAATGAGTTCCATCCTACTATCAAATTTACTGCCGAGTCATCAACGGATAAAATTTGTTTTTTGGACATCACCACTATTTTACAAAACCATGACATTTGATCTCCATACTAAAAAGACAGACAAGCACCAATTTCTCTCTCCGAGTAGCTGCCACCCACCTCAATGTGCTAAAAGCATCCCTTTCAGTCGAGCAGTCCGCATCAAAAGAATTTGTTCAACGGACCAAAAACAAAACCACAGACTCGGCGAACTCAGAAGCCACATTGTTGCACGTGGTTATAAAGACCAAAATATTTCAACATCTTTTGAGAAGATACAAAATATTAGCAGAGCTAATCTTCTGGAGTACAAAGAAAAAATACAACAGAACGAATTCCCCTTGTACTTACATACCATGCAGACCTAAAGCCGATCCCAAGAGTTATACGTAAACACTGGAACCTTATAGAAAATGATCCCTGTTTGACTAAAATCTTTAAAGCCCCACCGTTAACATCTTTTCGTAGGCCAAGAAATATAAAAGACATCCTTGTTACAGCTAAAATATCAAAAAAGCCTCAATCAACAACAGGATGCTACAGGCCATGCGGTAGAAGTAACTGCGCTTGCTGCCGATACCGAAAAAACATTTTCTAGCACTGTTACTGGGCAACAATACACCCTCTGTGCAGACTCGAACTGTAAGTCTAAAAACACTGTTTATGACCTCACATGCCAGTCTTGCAAACTACAGTATGTTGGGGAATCGGGGGACAACTTCAACAAACGATTTAACAATCATCGTTCGTTCAGTGTGAAAAAAGGGACTGTCCTCTTACCAGACATTTTTTAAGAACTGGGCATCGATTTGAGGACATTACATTTCAGATCATTGAATGCAATTCATCTTGGGACAAAGAAGCCCGAAAACTCAGAGAGAGATTTTGGATATACCAGCTCAGATCACTTGAGCCTGATGGACTTAATGAAAAAGACGAGAAACGTTTTAAAAAGTAAATACAGTAGATTTTTTTTTCTTTTTTTTACATTAACATAGTTATTTTACATACAAAGACAAACATATATCAGTTTAATATGTATACGTTTCTCAGTAGATAATACACCTATTATTGTTATACATTAAAAAAAATATTTGTAATTAATATGTTTTACATCAAATGAACGATGCACTCATACCAACAAAAATATTTTTCAGATATTTTAAATGTTCAGCCTCGCCTGATGAAGATTCTTTGTGAATTGATAATTAGCGACTAATTTAAGCAATCATTTGAATTTAGATACTGCATATAGCTATTTCAACAACTTATGTCTCATCAGTGCAGTTCATATCAAAACCTTTGTAAAATAATGATAGGGATTTAACGTGTTATCTCATCAACAGACCAGGTGAAAATGACAACCGTTCACCTATACAATCACAATCAATCCAGGTAAAATCAGCTTGTCGCACCTTGTACCACACCAGTTAGGCAGACCGAACAAACGACCCTAGATTTAAGTACATAAAAATAAACTCTCAGCTGTAAGTCGCGTTAGTCCTGTCTATAATTTTAATCTAACAGTGCCATTGTAATTTACACTCTCAAAATCATCTGACAGACAGATTGAATTTTTGGTTGACCCATACCTGGGTTCGAACCTACAACTCTTTGTACATCTTCGGCACTGTTAGTCAGAGGTAATATCCACTAGACCAATCTATGCCCCTCATATATATATATAATACCGAAAGAACAAAGGAGTGGAATTTACAAAAATCGAAGTCCAAAGACATGGCCAAAACGATAACACAGAAAACAATGACGTCAGACAGACACAAAGCACATAAATAGAAATCACAACATTCAAAACAAAGGCACACACAGTGTGACCTCCAGTGAAATGATTGTTATAAATGCCTCTTGTTGCAGTCCTTCTATAGTCTTCTTGAGTGTAATGAAATCTTGAGTCTTGAAAATTTAAATCTTTAAAATGGTTGCCATGTTAGTTTTTCAAAACGTATAAAATCAACAGAAATGATTAAACTCTTGTATAGTTAACAGTTCAGAAGAAGACCCGCCTTTTAAACATTTTAATTAATAAAAATACCCTTAACGCACTTTAAGTATTTTGAAATCCTGTTAAGTTGTGCTGCGTTGCTTTCCGAAAACATACTAATGTTAGAAATAATCAATGAAAAGATATGGAGTAAATGAACATGAGACCAAATATCCAAAAATCCATTGTTAAGCTAACAACGCTTTTATTGATGTTTGTTTAGTAGTTTCAATAATGAATATCTAATGCATTTCATAAGAATTCATTATTTCTAATGCTTCCTTATAATAATTACGGTTAAAGTTAAGTCCTAAGTTTACATATAAAAATATAGAGACATGTGTTGCAATTACATAAAAAAATATCCTCTTTCAAAGTAATATGAATGCAACCTCTGTCGAAAGTCATCGATACCTTTTAACAAGTCGGGATGGGAAAAATGATACGTGAATGGTGCAAACAGCTGATTAATGAGTGCTCATAAATCTTAATGATTCTTATATAATACAATAGTTAAAAAGAAATGAAAGGATATGGAGTAAATGCACATAAGACAATGTCTTTACTAATACATGGGAGAAACATACAAAGATGCAACGCTTTAATTATTGGTCTTCATCTTGAAGTCACCATAAGGCCTTCAACAACGAGCTTTGTTCATACCTAATGGTAAGTTCAAGACGACCCCTAGCACCGTTTGAATGGATTTTTTTTTGCTAAATGTCGATCAATGTTACATCCGTGTTTTTTTGGTCATGGCTGCGGGATCGTCAACAAACATAAATTAAACTGGCAAAGAGCTCCTACAACCACTGTCATCCGTTGCCCAACAAAAGCACAAGTGTCTTAAGCTAGTGGACCATTACAACATAGACAAAAACACAGGACATTCATTAAATCGATTGTGAAAAAAAAAACAAAAAACTTGGCATTTTAAAATTGTGAGATGAGGGCATTTTAAACAGGTTGTCAGAATAACAGTTCGAAATTACAAAATAACACCAAAATTTGAAAGTACTGTAGTATATCTATATGAGACTTTCTCTAACAAACAAGTACACCATAAATGAAATATATAGAGACTTTTAAAGATTACAAACAATTACAAAAAAGTCATGTCGACTCCGTAATACCCGGTATAAATCTCAAACATTGATGTGATTCTAGAAATCTTGAAAATCGCATAACGTAAAAAGATTACCAAATTAACAAAGATGGGGCAATTAAAAAATCGTGAGAAAATGAATTCAAAGTAAAACAACAAAATAAAAAGGACAGAAGTTGAGGGGAAAATATAATCACAGTTATTTTCATGCTAACATAGTAACCTTAATCCACTAGTCCTTTACATAATGTAGCACATTGTATTCTTGTCCGTTATCGGGATGGTTTAATTGCAATATAGCATTGTATGTCCTACAGAAATTATTCAAGTCGATTTCATGTATAAGATATAGCTATTAAGAAAGGGTTGGCGGCAATTATCAATTCATGGGCTGAAATGTATATTCACGATAGAATCATCAGTGCTTTGATCAACCTCTGTGTGTGATGACGGAAAGCTAAGTCTATTAAACTTTGATATAGGAACGAGCTTGATTGCGAAAAACTTAGTCTAATATAAATAACTTAGGTTTGATATATGAACGAGTCTGATTGCTGAAAGCTAAGTCTATTATAAATGTATGTTCAATGTTTGATATAGGAATCATTAAAGCAGACCTTAGGCCATCTTAAATTAATTCTACGTTTAACGTCAGTCTCACGCGTTGGTTTTTGCAATTATTGAAAATGAAAAACAAACAAAAATTTTGTAACATCCACAAATTTTCGGGTTGAGGTCGTGATCCGTCACTTATTGAGCATTTGGGTCTGGACCTAATGAAAGATTTGCAAAAGAAAGAGGAATGAATCTTATAAACTTAATTATATATATATATATCCAGGTAAGAATAAAACACACTCCTTTACATGATGTAGCACATTGTATTCTTGTCCGTTATCGGGATGGTTTAATTGCAATATAGCATTGTATGTCATACAGAAATTATTCAAGTAGATTTCATGTATAAGATGTAGCTATTAAGAAAGGGTTGGCGGCAATTATCAATTCATGGGCTGAAATGTATATTCATCAGTGCTTTGATCAACCTCCGTGTGTGATAACGGAAAGCTGAGTCTGTTATACGTCCAAAATTTGATATAGGAACGAGCTTGATTGCGAAAAACTTAGTCTAATATAAATAACTTAGGTTTGATATATGAACGAGTCTGATTGCTGAAAGCTAAGTCTATTATAAATGTACGTTCAATGTTTGATATAGGAATCATTAAAGCAGTCCTTAGGCTATCTTAAATTAAATCTACTTTTAACGTCAGTCGCACGGGTTGGTTTTTGCAATTATTGAAAATGAGAAACAAACAAAAATTTTGTAACATCCACAAATTTTCGGGTTGAGGTCGTGATCCGTCACTTATTGAGCAGTTGGGTATGGAACTAATGAAAGACTTGCAAAAGAAAGAGGAATGAAAGGTTTTATGTTAGTCAAGAATTTTAAATAAAAGTATGGAATCTGAACTAATACATATCTATGCATTAAAATTTGTAAAAGATAATTGCAAATGTTTTGTTTGAAATTTTTTTTTATTTTATTTCTATTTCCCCTGGTAGCTTTCGAAGTCTTATGTTGACGTTAAACATAGAATTTCTTTATGACGGCCTCATCTTTAGGTGTGCATCAGACGTTAACATAGCAAAAATAGTAACGAAAGATATCATAGACCTTCATTCCAATAAAACAAGTGTAACCAACTGTAAAAAATGAATAGTGAAGACAAATTCCTTTGCAACTGAGGACCTCATATTTCAAAAACCACTCTAAAAGTTTATTGACTTTCATTTGGCGTCATGAAAAGAAATACTATTTATATATAAATTTGAAAATCTATTGCTTCCGCACCATCCAGTACATATTAAATAATATATATTTCTCCTCCCCCAAAAATTGGCAACATATGGTTTTAAGCAGCGACAGCCATTGAACGTTTTAACACTAGCATCAAAAATTGTGACGTCAGACACAAAACGTAATTCTCACAAGTCTAGCATTACCATTTATTAACTACAATTCTTCGACTTGTGGTTTGAGTCTAATTCTTAAAACCTCTTCATATCAGCGCCTTTTGTCTTCAGTAAGGGCTAGACATACTAAACGATTAAAATATTTTAAAAGCAAAATATGTTACCAATCTTTTATATTGAGCAAATAGTGGTACCTAATCAAAAACATTCTTCAAACCTTCAATATTTAAAGTTACATGTACTTCTACATGTAACTATACTGAATTAAAGTTGTCGACCACAAGAAGTCAAGCCATTTAGTAACGTATAATGTATACAATTCTGGTGAGAAGTTTTGTTTCTTTAAGTTAAATCTGGTAAAGTAAAAATTACAATTATGTACACAGAAAATAGAAAATGATTGGAAAAATTACAACTTACAACTACATTTGGTAAACAATGAAAGGATAAGGAGTAGATACACATGAGACAAGCAATGAAATGCTTTTATTGTTTTTGTTCATCTTCAAGTCACCTTGACGTGAATTGATGGTGTATTGATCCAATTTGAAAACTTCAAACTTCTTTCAACAACAGCTATTGTGATTGGCACACAATATGAAGAAGTTAAAAACATTGGACTAAACACATATAATTAGCAGATTTTTACTTTTAACTGTGACAGAAATGCTACAAAATGTATATGTACTTTTGTTTTTATTATATTATTTATGGAAAAAGACAGGAAGTCTTCAGTGAAAAATACAGAAATATATTCATATCATTCAATCACTGCAGTCTTCCGAATCTTAAAATGGAAATATATTGAAAAATAGATTGAATTTGTGACACCACAGACAGTTTTTATCGTAAGCTGCTAAGTCGGGAAGTAGATTGACAAGCGTAAGATTTCATGATTTTCTTATGTTAGTGTAATGAAGTACAAAAAAGAGTAGCATAGCGACATTCTATTCTATAAATGAATAGTGGTATTTGTATCCAGATTATTATTTTTTTTCTTTGAACTATTTACAAATATTTTTACCAGTAGATTGTATACATAAAATAATAATTTTAGTATTGTTCTGTTTAAACACTAGCTACTAACTTGCAGCTACCAATTTTAATATAAACAGAGGGAATGGCTGTGTTGTCTTATATAATTTTAGCCAAATTGCAATGAAGTCTTGGAAACGACATAAAAGTCGTTTTTGAAGTATTTGAAAGGATAATTTAGCTTAAGATTAATGCAATTAATACTTTTAAAATGTTTTACAGAAGATATAAACATTTGATATCTACATATGACGTGACTCACAAACAGCTAATAACAAAAGGTATTTTTCATTCTCGATTTTATGAAAATGTTAAAAATGGCAGACACTGATAAAAAAAAACAGAAAACTTGGACGTAACTTGCATTCTTTACGTCATAGTCGATATCGACGGTATTTTCTAAACAAATCCGTTTAATTGGCTTTGGATTCCATGCAATGACCTGGACATTTTACACATATACCGGTAACTCACTGATACTGCGAATGTCTACTGAAATACATGACGATTCTTCACCAGGTCCTTCGGGTAGTTTTGAGTTTGATTTTTCTTCCGTAGTACGACAATGTTTTACCGGCAGACTAGGTTCCTTGAGCTAGCCATTTTAGCGGCGATCATCCTTTGATTCATCTTTCGAAAGTAAGTGAGAACCGAACCGTCAAACCAAAACGAATAACCCAAGGACAATGTCAACATCGTAAACAACAAAGAAACGGAGACATAACATGAGAACGACAAAGAAAAGAAAAATGAAGAAACACACACAAAGATGAACAACATGGAGCCAATAAAACACCATGGATGATATCAGATACACCGGTAGAGTAAGTATAAGACACCCGTCGTGTTCAAATCCGAATTAAGCTTTAAAGGGAAAGGACTGTTGTCATCTGGGAAACAGATATCCTATAGCGGTCCACAAGATGGTGATGTCGAATGTAAAACTTCTGTCATATGCTTTTCTTTTCAAAGTAGTGGTCATAGAGTTAGTAGTCTACCTGTATTGGGGTTAACTCGTATGTTTATTATACTAAAGGAAAACGGGATAGAGAAAGAGGGTTTGGGTACCCATAAACCGGTTTAACCCTACCACAGGCTTTTGTGAGTGCGGGAACTATGCCGGGCTATCCCGAGTTTCTATCGTTGTTTATGTTTGTCTCTTGTCTTCGTTATTTTTTTTTCTGTTGGAGTTCACTTGTGAATGGTGGCATGTGATTGTAGTTTTCGGCGATTATAGGTGTTTACTGCTATCCTGTTTGTATTGTAATAAAAACATAGAATGAATTCGAATATGAGTTATAAAGGAGTTGAAGGACTTTTTGTATAATTATTATTTTAACTTGTTTGAAATTAAAAGTAAGAGATAAAGCCTAAATCACGTGTTAACTTTTGTAAACAACTGAAATAATTTTATTGCTCATTCATACATACTGCCAATATTACCTGACTTGAACAATTAATCAAGTAATTCCAATTTTATTCAGCAGCACCAGTTTTTAAGGTGTCTAGCTTAAAAAAAATTATCAAAAGTGATATTTTGTAACAGGAGGTAGATAATCTTTTAAACCAGAATGAGATGAACTAAACAAATGAGTCCGATTATTGTACAGCAACATACTATTTCCCTTAGAAAGGTAGACATCCGACTGTCCCGAGTTCCTGACATTTGTCTTTAGTTTTTTCATATGTGTTTTTTCTTTCTTGTACAGTTCCGGTACCAAGTCCGGCTGTCACGAGTTCCTGCCGTTTTTACGTTTGTCTTTGTTTTTTTCTTGTGCAGCTCCTTGATATATTATGGCATGTAACTTTGTTTTTCGGCCATTGTAGGTGTTTCCTGCTATCTTTTTTATTCTATGCAATGAATTTCCATTTTGCATAAGTGTTTTTGCGTTATGGACGTGTTATAATTCTGTTCGGTAATTTTTTTTATTACCCCCCATTTTCGAAATTCCCAGATCCAACTTTGGATTGCGGCAAACTAGTTGGTCTGTTTGTTAACTAATGAGTTTCAAATCCCGGTAGTTAACATGTATTATTCCCAGTTTAGTAGAAGAGTCAAATGCAACATAGAATGCAACACTATTTCTACTTTGTGTAAATGCGTATATGTTAAAAATGGATAACAGGAAACACCTAAAATGGCTGAAAATTATAATTACATGCAACAATTTTGCAAAATAATTTCATGATGTTACTAACAACCGAAATACAGATATACCCTTCCTAGCAGAAACTGTACCTTAAAAAAGGTCTTAAATAGATATAAGTCCCTGGTAGAAATATTTGAACTTTCGGTCCAAACTGTTATTCAAGATTCATCTATACCTAGTTCTAAGATGAACATCAACGACCTTTCAATAGAATTGCTGTTAAGTTGTTACCGGACCATTCAATTGAAGGGGGTTTTGCACGCCATAAAACAAATTTATTCATCATTTCCTTTGAAATGCTTGAACTAAATAGGGACAATAACAAAATTACCTAACAAAGTTGTCAAGAGCCGAAGTCCATGAGACAAAAAAGACAAATCAGGCGAAAAATGACAGTCAAATAAAATTGCAATATATAAAATCTCTCACAGATTTGAAAGAGATATAAAACCAATACAAAAAAGTCTTATCCAGGTTAAGCCAAGTAATTAATAACCGAATTGTCATTCAAAGGACGAAAAATGCTGGAAAACGGCTACAGCGGAACACCAAGAAACAAGGACACCACATGAGTACGAAACAGTAAAGAAAAATGAAGACACATAAAGATGAACATCACAGACCTAAGAAAAAACCATGGATAAGATCAAGTGCACCTGTTCATTGTAGAGTAAGCACCTCTTGCTTCTTATAAAACGCCCGCCGTGTTGAATATGTCAACTGCAGTAGTGAAGTAAAATCCGATAGAGGAATACACCTTAAGCTGGAAAGGGAACGAATGTGAATGGTGTCATCTTGGAAACGCATATCCTATAGCGATCTACAAGAAAGTGATGTTGACGTATTATGCCCTTGAGTAGCGCATAGGTTGTGAGAAATGGACTCCATAAGCTGGCGCTTTTGGAAAATTGCTACCAAGGAAAGCTAGGAAGTTGACTATTGGGAAAATGAAGTCATCTCGTCTGTGATACTGCCTAGTTTTAGATTACAAAATTAAACAACCATACATGCACTATTTAAAATTAAAGTAGGGTTTTACTGAACTAACAATCCAACAGCGTGGTATCTGTGCAGTGGTAATAAATAACAAGATATTTTACGAAAGGATATGGAGTAAATGAACATGAGACCATAACACATGTGTTTACTCCAACTGCAATAATTTTAATGAGCTGTATGACCATTTCGGAAATTAATTCCTCATCAGCAGCACTAAAACCCAATCAAAGGAAATCCATAATTTCAAAAAATGTTTAAAATGATAAAACCAAACGAAATCCGAACAATCAGTCATATCAAATATAGGTAAGGACAAAACTACGATGGAGGGAGTTAATCCTTAGGTTTTAGAATTTACAAAAACTTAGAAAATAGTAATTGAACAAAGTCTACTCATGAGATATTATCTCATGTACAAGTACACCATATCTAAGAAAAATAAAGATACCGGAGTTACTCTGAATTTATTTCAGCATAAAGCCATTTCGACAATTTATGTCTAAATCAAAACGTTGGAATCAGCAGTAAGCCAAAAGTTTTAGAATTATTTAATAACGAGTAAATCAAATAAGTGAGAACCGAACCGTCAGTCTAAAACGAATAATCTAAGGACAATGGCAACATCGGGAAAAAAGAGAAACAAAGATACGAGTACGGCACAGAAAAGAAAAATGAAGGCAAAAGCACATATATAGATGAACAATACGGATCTAAAAAAAAACATGGGCGAGATTTTGTGCAGCGGTAGTTATCATCTCCTCTTATGAGACACCCGCCATGTTGAACATGTCAAATCTGGTAATTAAGTCAAATCCAGTCTCGGAAACAACTATCTTAAGCTTTTAAAGGGAAAGATCTGTTGTCATCTGGGAAACAGATATCCAATAGCGTTCCTCAAGATCGATAAGTCGATCGTAAGACTTATTGAGTGATGGCTCAAAGTTATAGGCAACTTACCCTGGTTTAAGTTGCCGATCTATGAGCAAACGGGCTCTATCAAGGAAGGCCCTTGAGTAGCCAATGAGTTCGGAGATGTTAACTCCATATATCGGCGCTTTTGGAATGTTGCTACAAAGAAAAGGGTAGTGGATTATTGGAAAAGTGAAGTCATCGCGTTTGTCATACAGCTTAGTTTGAAGTCTACCTCTGATGTGAATACCATCATTAAAAGAAGGTGTTCTTCAAAATTAAAACTTTCGATCCGAACTCTGATTCAAGATTCTTTTTTTTTACTTAATACTGGAATTAATGAACCTTACAATAGCAATTGCTGTTGACTTGCTACCTTACACTCCTGAAAAGGAAGGGGAGGTTTAGCGCGCCTTACTACAGTTGTAGCCACCATTTCTTTTGAAATGCCTGTATCAAGTCAGGACCATTGCGGTCGACTATTTTCCGGTGGTTTAATACCATTCTTGTTTTTGCGTTATGGACGTTTTATAATTCTGTTCGGTAATTTTTTTATTACCCCCCCCCATTTTCGAAATTCCCAGATCCAACTTTGGATTGCGGCAAACTAGTTGGTCTGTTTGTTGACTAATGAGTTTCAAATCCCGGTAGTTAACATGTATTATTCCCAGTTTAGTAGAAGAGTCAAATGCAACATAGAATGCAACACCATTTCTACTTTGTGTAAATGCGTATATGTTAAAAAATGGATAACAGGAAACACCTACAATGGCTGAAAATTATAATTTCGTGCAACAATTTGCAAGGGAACTACACAGACAAACGTAGACAACGATATGAACTCGGGACAGCCGGACTTGGTACCGGCACTAGCAAAAGCCAGCGGTAGGGTTACACCGGTTTATGGGTACCCAAAACTCCCCTTTATCTGTCCCGTTCCCTTATAGTATAAAAACATACGAATATTTTCATCTTCACTGCAACAGAAAAGACATTCTAACATATGTAAGGCTTGATAAAGTTTTATCACCGATTACTGCCCAGTTTGATCCTATTCATACGTAAAAACAACAATCTTTACATCGAAATTATGCTACATTTGAAAGAGGGTGATGAACAAATCTTTTATTTTAATTGATTTATTATGAAATGAGGGTGCCTAAAATATTCAAATATCCAATAATATTCAACCATTCCTTTATCATTGATCTTGATGAAACTTCATTTTTATGGCAAATATTTGCTTATTGTGGAAGACAAATTATTATCTGTTTTAGGAAGCCAGCCAATCTAGCTTTCGATAAAAAGAACCATATAAATTGTCATTACTTCATTAAGATATGAAGTTAATCTCTGTTACGGACTATAAATCTGGAAATATTTCAATTCAGATAAGAACTCTTCGTCATAACATTTACAGATTATAAACGAAACTACTATTAAACAATGATCGCACGTATTTCCATTAGTTTAAGAGCTTTTGTATTCATGAGGCAGTTTTCGGAAACTTGGAAATCAGGAAAATGGTATTGCACAACAAATGCATTTATTGACCTACAGATAGACTGACTAATTGTTTAGAGTTTAAAGTGAGCAATAACTCAGCTTTGATCGGGACAGGAACAAATATTAATTAAAAAATATAAGCTGACGAAGACAGCTGCTTCAACGAATTTACATTACCATTGGAATAGGGGAGGTAAATATAAGCGCAAAACTCTAACCTTTCATACGGCTTATCAAGGCGTTTCCTCTCCGAAACATATAGAATGGATCCTAATACTGCATGCAGTGTGGCATTTCAGACTATGATTAGTCTAAAATCGCTCCGTTTTATTATTTAACTACTATATATGCATTGACAATGTTTTCCAGATCAGCTCTGTAAACAGGACCCCTGTATCTATATATATTATGAGACAAAATGATTTTCAAAGATAACTGAAGTTTGAATTAAATCAAAATTGAAGCAATCAACGATTGACTGGTTGGCTTTTCACGCCATTTCAACTGTACCGCGGCGTAACTGTTAGAAGTATTAGGTATAAGAATTCAATCCTGTTCATTTTCTCAAAATACATTCTCCCAAAATATTTGATTTTGCACACTGTATACCACACTTCCTCGCGATAAACTACAATCACGAATCAAAAGTATCATTCAATAAGGCTTTGCCGATTAAAAAAAATTGTTGTATCAGGTTTTAAATCCATTTTCCTTTCAAAAACCAATTTAAAATGAAAAGTATGCTACGATGAAATACAGTTGAGCAGTATGCTTGATTTTCTTATCGAGAATATATTTGTCATAATGGAGGAGCTACATGTATATCAACAGCAAGTTAGCATACCAATGGGCACTTATTGTGCTCCTCTACTCGCAAACTTTTATATTCTTACGAAACTGAATTTCAAAGACTCGTAAAAGATCATAAAATAAAAGATGTTAGATCCTCCAATCTCACTTATGGATATAATGATGATGTTCTTTCCACCAATAATGCATTTTTTTGCTAAATTTTTTGCTACCATTAATATAACCACCAGAACTAGATGTAAAGGAAACGACAGATACCACCAGATCTACATCTTTTTGGACTTACATCTGTAATTTGACGAAAATGGTTATCTCACTACTAAACTTTATGACAAAAGGGACGATTCTAATTTCAAAATTATCAATTTCCCTAGCATCGACAGTAATATTCAGCTTCTCCTGCTTACGGAGTGTATGTTTCACAGCTGATTCGTTACGATAGAACTAGCTAAATTTATACAGCATAGCTATCTTTGTGACCACCTCATTAATCAAGGCCTAAAAAAAGTCTGTCTCATATGAATAGTTCTTTAATAGATATCAGTCCCGTGTGTAGTCAATGCCCCCCCCCCCCCGAAAGAAATATATTTGCTCTATACCACTGTAAACCGATATTTTTTTGCACGAAAATAGAAAGGCAATGCATGATTTATTTTTTTTTAAATATGATTGTTGTACCTAGAAAAAAAGATGCGAAAAATAGTACAACATTGGCCAGTTTATACTTTGTACAAAAAAAAAAGAAAAAAAAAGACCAATGTTGACTGGAATGATTGAACTCACGTACAGTTACTTTAAACAAGTATAAGCCTTCAATACGTTGTAGCTAACATTTAGTACATCAATTTAATTTTGCCTATGAAGTTTCCATTTCACCCTATAAAAAGTTGTCAGAGGATGGGAGCATTCGGATAATTTTTTAAACTTAGAATTACAACTGATCATCAAAAGAAACGCACTACTAACATGTAATTCTATGTACCCCAAAATCTGAAAGTAAGTATCGTTTTAAATACTTGTCAGAACATGTAGGTATATCGTTAAAGAATCAGGTTAAATAACTCTCCGGACAAAAAGTTGTTGCTTTTTGTTTTAATTGGTATTTTCTTGTGAAATGATATCACCAAATGGTTGAAACGGGTAAAATATTAAATTTTAGAATTTAACCAGTGTTACCAGTCAAGCTCCATCATACGGGATATACATTTTACCAGTCAAGCTCCATCGTACGGGGTGTACATTTCTCAACTAGTACGATTCGCACGTGTTTGTTCTACTCTTGACGATTTTAATGAACGTAACCTTACTATCACAGCAAAACTTTTACAACAGGGTTACAGATTTCATAAGTTATTGAATACCTTAAAGAAGTTTTATAACAGATATGAATATTTAATATCTAAATATGGCGTTACTCGCAAACAGCTTATTACTAAGGGCATTTCGAATCCCCGTTTTTACGGTAATGTTGTTAAAAAATGCCAGAAACTAATTAAAAATCCAGAAAAGCTGGGACGTAACTTACATTCTTTGCGTAATAGGGGATATTGACAAGATACTCTACTTGCATCTGTTGAATTAGCTTTGAGGTCTAGTGACCTGAAAACTTTACATACATACTGGCCTCTCACTGATACTGCCGATGTCTACTGAAATATATGATGATTCTTGACTAAATCCTGCGGGAAGTTTTGAGTTTGATTTTTCTTCAGTAGTGCAACAGTGTTCTACTAGCAGACTAGGCTCCTTTAGCTAGCCGGCAGATTAGCGGCGAGCACCCCTTGACCCATCTTTCAAAATTACGTATTGTCATATTCTCTACATTCAAGATTGTGGTCATGGAGTTAGTAGTCTACCTGTATTGGGTTTTATTCGTATGCTTACTATACTATAGGGAAACGGGACAGATAAAGGGAAGGTTTGGGTACCCATAAACCGGTTTAACCCTACCACTGGCTTTTGCTAGTGCCGGTACCAGGTCCGGCTGTCCCGAGTTCCTATAGTTGTTTACGTTTGTCTTTTGTCTTATTTGTGTTTTTCCTGTGTATTTCCCTAGCGGATTATGGCATGTAATTATAATTTTCAGCCATTGTAGGTGTTTCCTGTTGTCCCTTTTATTTCATTTACTGCATTGTGTTTCTTAATTTAATATTTGTGTTAAAAAAATGACAGATTTCATATGAGTTTAATTTTCAACAAAGTTGCGTTTTGAATGGGTTACGTTAGGAACCCACTGAGACCTATCTAAACACATGAAAGATTGATAACTAACATATTTGCAGTGCAAGTTTCATAACAATCAGACCTTTGGAATTTTTAGGATTTACAGTTGAAAATGAAAATTTTTGTAGTTTTTGCGTGTGATTTTTCAATTTTAAATAGAGTTAAGTTCCTTTGGCCACAAAATTTCAGTTTTTCAATTTTTCAAACTTAATTGTGCTGCCATCTAGTGTTAATTGATATATCTAGAACATGTTGATTTTTTTATGTGTTGATGTTTCTGTAATCATGTAATAAAATTCTGAAAAATGGAAGATTTTTAAATTCTGAATTTCATTTTCTCAAAATATCACCTTTAAACCAAAAAATGCGAAAATGACTTAAAACAAATGAAAATTTAACCCTTGTTGCTCATTACGTGGAGACAAGAACAGGATTAACTGTTTTGGTAACTCTGCACAATAAACTTTACAAACTTTGAAAGCCTTATGACTGCATGCCCTGATATTTCTTAATCTTTTCCTCTTTGTTGCTGTTGTCTATCATTTTCTATGATGTTTGCTTTGATTAGTGTTTTGAGATGAGAGCGCCTTCAACAATCTATGACCAAATAAGTAAATACCGAAGTTACTGTGAATTTCTTTTTCTGCATATGCGCATTTCGACAACTTATGTCTCTTCAGTACAGATAAAATCTTAACATTTGGAAGACCATTAACTCAAAATATGTTCAAAAACTGATGGAGTTGTTGAACCACTAATGCCATCACTGATGTGCTAGATTATTGATATGCTGGGAGTCTTATTGTTATAACATAATGTTGCATGCTGATTACCAACCAGAAGAAAACAAAGCTTCAGCATTATTGTTGTGATGCTCATTATGCCAGTTCTACCCCAGCTTCCCAATTAAAGATAATACTTTATCAGTCTTATATTGTCCCTGTCCCGATGGAGCTGATTTTTTAAGTAAAGTAAAGCGTGAGAGAATTTTTAAAGCTCTGTAGTTATGCGCCACATTGTATGTTATTTCCTTTATCTTAATATTTTCTGTAATTGGAATGTCAGTTAATTTACAAAAAAGCTGAATGACTCAATTGTAAATGGAAAGGAAAATATACTGACAACTATGATTAGTCTCATTATTATTAATTCAATCACGTTTATCGTTTAAAGATAAACGGATTTAATAAAAGTGAATTGTCAGACTTTCCAATTCGGAAAAGGGCTTGTTCCGGATTGATTCCGGCGTTTATAAACACACTTCGTCACACTATACAGTTAATCATTTCGGACAAGCACATGGTCAAAAAATTTCCACCCACCACCCCATCATCACCTTATACCTAGGTCACAATGTCGAGATACATTCTGCCGGTGTTCGTTTATTTATTTCAGAATGGTTGCCATTGACAGGACCCAGAGCATACCATCGATGTCAAGTGCTTAAATATGATGAACAGTATACAGGAAGATCTGAACCGAAATGGATGTACTTTCAGTAACATTGTGGAGTGTTTTTCATTCGCTTGTATCTAAGATATTTGATCTTCGTCGTTTATCTAACTTGCCAATAACAAAGACCTATATGAACCAAATTGATAACGAGTAACGGGTTTTACTTGTAGCACCGAAAAAAAATTCTTAGCCATATGGATACGTAGGAAAGCACTTAGCTCACTTGGAGTTCATTGTTGAAATAGCGTTCCCCTTCAACACTGTATTCACAAATCCAGACTTTTATGGCATTTTGATGATTGCAAAAGAACTTTGTACATTTTGAAAAGTTCTACGAACGAGAACATACTTTTGACCCTTGATACATGCCTCCAAGAGGATCAATGGACAGTTACAGATACAACTGAGATCTTATAGATAACGGTTCTCTTACAAGAAAATCACGTGTAAGACTGGAACATGTGTAACTTTTTCAACGGTTTAGTACTTTGTTTTGGCTAATTTCTATCGAAATAAATAGATGATCTCTTCTTAACCTAACATTTTAAATACGACGAGTATGTCATCTTAATGCGGATGATATAATTTACAGCATTGTTGTCAAATCTTTACTTCTAGTTTTTGTTGGCAAAACAATTGAACAACTCCTAAATGTTTTACACCATTACTAAATTAAAACAATTTTTCACATTGGCAGTATTTGGCATTGCACAATATCATATTCTTCTTTCATAAATTGCTGATGTTGATATACGAAATCTATTTAATTGAAGTTTCATATGTGAGAAGGCTTGATGTCATAGTCAACGGAAATTATGTCCTTAGCTAGCTGTCAGTAACTGTGAGCATTTGTCAGGACAGTACCCATGTGTATTGTCTTCATGCTTTATGTACTTCATTATAAGGGTACTCGTCTTGGTAAGTTGGACTTTTTTCTAGTTCGATTTTTACCGTGTCTTTTGTGTATTTTTCAGCCATTTTTCCACACATAAGGGGATTTGATAAAAAAAAACGATTTTAACCCCACTGCAATTTTTGCGCCTGTCCCAATTCAGGAATATGTTGGTCATTGGCTTGTCGTTGTCTTCTTATAAAATTTCAGTTTCTTGATATTCGGGTTATTAACTGTGGTTTGTTTTCATTGATTTATTCACCTTTTTTTTACCTTTTTGGGGCCATTAGGGCTTGCTAAATTGTGTGAGGTTCCTCATTGTGTTGAACATTTACCCCATTTCCTTTCTTTTTCATAACCACAATTTTAATTCTATTATTTTTCAGAACGCTCATAAACAATCATATACTGTTATAAGAAATATAATAATTATTGTTAAAAAATATAACAGTCACAGTTTTGGATGTATCGTTGGCGGGATGTGGCAAGATGAAGACGGGACACGTTGTCCCCCACAATTGACGTGAGCTATATTTTGGATTAATTTCTCCTGTTGTACCACAGGGATTGCTTTAGATGGTCTGGTTTGCATGATATTTTAATATGGCCTTCTGGATATGATATTTTAATGTGGCCTCCTTTGCCTACCAAAGAGACCGGTTCCTGAATCGGAACTTATTCGAAACCTGGGTTAGGAATTATTTGATATAACCAGAGAGTAAATGTATGCGATCGTTTGGAGAGCGTGTCCTGGAGATCTCTCTTGGGTCCAAAGAGGATTGTAGCTTTCGCTGTCACTATCGAAGCATGGGCTTGCCCTACAGTTGTATGAATAACACCAGTAACTAAAGACTGTGGACTGTGGGTGGATAGTATACTGTAAATATAAATCGGCGGTTCGTCATCCTCATCATGCCACATCGTGCTCACATAGTTTAAAACATCCAATCGATACCAGTGTTGTTTTATTTAAAGACAATGAATCTTTGATCAAGTATAGATGAATTACTTTATGCGAAAAAAAATGCTGTCTACAGGGGTATCACACAAACTTTGTTATTAGAGGGCTTTTCAGCTTCACTGATAATTATGCAAGCGTAAGACAAAGGTGTATCCACGCATTTTATATGCACACCCTTTCAGTACATCCTTCAGTACCAAATATACACCTTTCGCCTTGGGACATACTTGGTATTTCACGTTGTAACAATCTCCATACCGATGGATGTAAACGTAAAGACTGTAAGATGCCCGCGAAATCGCGGAAAAAATTTAACAATTCTGATGGAGTAAGGTGATAATAGTAAGGTTGTAATGGTAGTATTAAAACGCATAAAAAATCGAAAGGCATCTTAGCTTCCTTTAGCAGTCCTTGATGTTATTTATGATTTTTTAAATAAATAAACCATCGCGTAATTGGATTATCATTCGACATAGAAGTGATCACAGACGGGCTGACGGATAGACTATTCTAAGATATAACCGGATTTCCTAAAACAGGAAGCAGATGATCTAAAGACCTGAAATAAAACCCAACAGTATGGTACCTCGATCATGCTTGATGCTGCATACCAAACATCAAAAGACTGTGATAAGTAGTTCCTGAGAAAATTGTTCTATTGACCATATGTATCAAAAAATGAACTGATTTGATAAGTACATATAGTTGCTGAAAAACTATTGCAAAAATATTTTCCCCGCCGTGACATTCCCCTGATGCTGCATAACACAAAGATATGATAAGTAGTTGCCGATAAAACTGTTACGATACTTTTTACCATTTACCATTAATCTCAAATATTAACCGAGTCCTGCAAACAGGAAGTAGACAGGCAACAGACCTGATAACAAATCCGATGGTATATGCTGCAAAAACTGTGATCATAGCACGACGATGTTGAGAAAATGTTACAAAACTATTTTCCCAGCCTTCGACATTCACTATGACACTGCATACCAAATGACACTTATTTTTTGTTTCTTATACCCTTATGTTTTCTAGTACACGAGCCCGTATAAGGATTTCAACCGAACCCTTGATATTTGTTTTTTTTTTTAGTTTTGTTTATTCAGTTTTATTATTTATCATTTTGCGGTTAATGATGTGCCATAACAGGGGATGGGAGCAGCGGCCGGTCTAGCTTCCGAAAAAAAAAGATTCATATAAAAAGGGGAGATTCCATGTCATCTTTAACGGATTTTTGTCAATTTTGCCCAAATTGTGCACAAAAGGGGCTTCCATTTTCCAGAAAGAAGGAGTTGAAACCGCCTGGAACCCTCCCCTTCTGGACGCGGCAATGGGCAGGTAAACACGACCAAATTTACATAAATTTAATGAATATATTTTGTAATGATCAGTTAAGCAAGCCAGACAAATGTCAGTTTGTTTTTTCTTAACAAAGGGTTGCTCGGAAATGAAATGATGAGCTCTCCGTATGTGACTTTTGAAAGTATTTCCCATAATCGCAAATTTGGCCCATTTAACGTCAACATTACACAATTACGCTATTTTTAACACTTACAGAATAATATTAACAGTATTGAACATGCATGAAAGCTTATAAGCTCCGGAACGGACACGATCTCCGTAATCGGTTATTTTTCACAAAAATCGTCGATTTTTCGAGAAAAAAATTATTGTTTTGAAGGCAAATTTGGGATTGATTGATTGATTAGTTAGAGTTTAACGTCCAATGAGCAATATTTCAGCTATATCAGGACGAGAACAAGTTAATCAATTCAAAACAAATTGTAAGTAAAAGAAGAAAGAAATAAAGGTGGAAGGGACAACCGGGGCAACGACTTTTGATTGCCACTGGAAAAGGGGAGAAATGGATAGGGGCAGGAAATTTAGCCTTCTATACGACACCCAGTGCGTCTGCTCTCTTTAGAGAAATATAGAAGGGATCTTTATACTGCATGGAGCGTGGCGTTTTTCCACACAGTTTTGCTACAATGGTTCGCGGTCAGGCTTTCCGTATTATGACCTAACTACCCCGCAAAGACAGGGCATTCCCCTATCCACCACCTGGGGACGCGCCCGGCAGCTCTGTAGCCAAAGCCCCTGAAAACCTATTCAGGTGCCGGGCAAATTTGGGAAAAACATAATATCATTTCTATAACTCGTAAAATCAGTAAACTTAGTTATGCTATACACGTATTTCAAGGAGTAACCTCTCATCAGTAGCATTGAAATAAAATAATATGGAAAGCCATAATCCAAAAGTAGTCAAAAGAAGTACTCATTACCACAGATATCGAAATAGGAAGCCATAACCAGAACTAAGGACATCCATGTAAATTATTATCAAGGTGCCACTTTTATCATACACACATCATGCCAGGCAGAAAAACGTTGAATTGTGTAAACAAAAGTCCATAATCACAAGTTCGGGTTTGTATTATATATGTAAGCCAGCCAGCCAGCACAACTTGTATCTGATGCTTTTGAATAGAAAAACCCACGAGTATTAAACCGCAGCGATTTATTGCTTTTTCTCAAGTCTCATGTGTCCTGTCATACCTATAGAGTAAAGTGCATATGAAGTTATTTGATAATATTGTATGCACTTTTAAAAGTAAATAAAAAGGATTTTAAGATGAATTGGAGAACATATACCAGAATATAAGCTCCATAAACAATTTCGTAACATTACTAATTTTGCTTTAAATTCATTGGCAAGTGGCAGCATGAAGAAATTAAATGAAATATTAATTAAGTGTACAAGAACAGCATGTGAGAAAGTTTCACGTTTGCAGAGTAATAATACAATTAAGCTTTCATGTTGAAATTTACTGCTTCAATGACATTGTTATTCAAAATCAAAAGCAATACTGAAATGATTTACTTTCTACAATCATTAAAACGACATAGTTATGACAAAAATCATTTAATTATGCTCTTTAGTTGACTTTTTCCGGTTAATTTTTGAATACAAAGTGAAGCAAACGTTCATTATTATACCTTGGAAATTATGTATTTCAAACAGAGCAACAGTAAAATGAATGTCTTGTTATTTTAGGACAATTAAAATGGATATGTGTTTTCACTGAAGCTATATTTTCAGAGTAAAACAAATGGCGACAGATTTCTTTGATGAAGTAAAACAGTCGTTAATGGTTATTTAAAGCATCATGCATTGGAACATTAATGTCCAGAAACAAGATCCTAACCTTACCTATTTTGATTGACCTCAGTAAAACCATTGGAAAAGAAAATTCGCTATAAATATTACAGGTGATTCAGACAATACACTCCTTAATTTTTTTTAAAGACTTCATTATTTGTCGGGCAGATGATGACAGTTTTTAAGTGTAAATTAAACATTGCTGAATTTCAAATGCGCAAAGGAAGGGAGGTTTGGCGCGCCATTAAATCGGTTTAACCTACCATTTCTTTCGAAATGCGTGTACCATTGTGGTCTGCAATTTCCCTGTGAATGACCACCTGCTTTGTCTTTTTGCCTCTTAGACTTTGGTTCTTGACAATATTGTTAGGTACATTTCATATTACCCCCATTTTCTTCTTCTCACAAAGAAAAAAAAATGTAGAGACGATTTAAATGATCAATTTTGCAGCTGTTGTTCTCTTACAAGTTAGATGTGGTAAAAACTGTTTTTGTAACTGTAGACAATACCAATTCAAACAAGCTCATTCTGAGAAGGTCAAGTCATTGACTTCTGTTTGCTTGCACATTCGATATAAATCGCTGCTGTGACTTTAAAATGAGAACTTATTTGAACAAAAATCGACTTGCTTGTTCTCGACAACTGAAGTTTAAATTACCTAAGAAAGGCCAAAATGAAAATATTTAGGGAGCTATTCAAAATTGAACAAGTCTTGTGCCTTCTTCAGTACTTCTGACCACGACATCCTCATCCTTTTAGCTCACCCTCCACTGCTCGTCGCCATGTTTCCTTTGGTCTCCCACACTTTCTCTTTCCTGTAAGTGTCCATCATAGGGACATTTTGGCTATGTTGTTGGGCTCCCTTCTACGTACATGCCCTATCCACTTCCATTTTCTCATTTTTATATCACCGCTTATGTCTTTTGGTGTTTTCATCTTGTACAGATCTTGGTTTTGAAGTGTATCATCCTCTGTAAAGGCAAATGGTTGATGGATATACTGAGACTAAAAAGTGAAAATTGTAAACGATTATCATTCACAAGTTAAGTTACAAATAATTTTCCGAATATGAGTTTAAAAGAGTGTTGTCTACAGACTTAAAACTGACAGTGTGCGTAATCAAGATAAATGTCAATAAAATGGCAATGTCGTCACGAGCCTTGGTAGTACTGAGTGTCTCTATGTGATTGCCGTTTTAATTTTTTATCTACAGTTAATGTTTTCCACATTGCCTTTCCATAACATTTGATTCTTATGCCACTATGACAGCTTATTCCTTGAAACCCGTGTACGGAATTACAAAATGACTATTATTATGCGACGTCGGTATTTCTGTATTTTGAACTCTTTTTTTCCGGAGCACCTGATGTCACTATGTTTGTTTTTATTTTGTTCTTTGAGAGTTCATACAGTTAGTGTTTTAGTTTTTTATTGGTAGTGGTTGTGTGTATTTGTTGGTGTGTAGTGTTTTTGGTCTTCCGTCCTCTGGTGATCTTGCTTTTGTCTTGTCTCTTGACTTTGATTTATGTAACCTTGTGCTTGGTTCTTTCTTTATTCTACTTTCATTGTTTTGCTATAATGTCTAAATTGTTTCATTTCGAATTGACATTTTGTGATTATTTTTAGAAGCGGTTCTTAGCAAACGATAAAAAAAGAATGCAGGTTGTTGATTGTTTGCGAGGCATTAGAAAATCTTCGTATAGCGTTTATTAAGAAGTTTGGGGAGACTTATTGTTTTTACTCAATTCTTATTCTTTTTTTATGTCGCCCCAGACGTAGTCGGGACGACATATTTTATTCTTGATCTTCTCTTTCCACAAAATTGTTCGACCATTTTCTTTGAGACTATTGGTCCAATCTTCACCAAACTTCATAGGAAGGTTGAACCCTATACCAAAAAGTGCAATCAGGTCTAGGAATTTTCAAAATGGCATCGGTTGCCATGGAAACGGCAAAAAGCGGGAAAATTAAAGTGTTCAGAATTGGATGATACTTTACAGGAAGGTTGCATAGCACATGGGAAATTGGCTTCTGGTGTCCAAGACTTCAAAATGGCACTGGTTACCATGTGGAAACTGCAAAAAATGTTGTTAATTATAAGGACATAAGGAAATAGTTTCTGGTCTCGGAGACTTCAAATTGGCACCCGTTACCACTGAAACGGCAAAAAAGGCGGGAAATTGAAAATGTTCAGATTTGGATGAAACTTTATTCAAAGGTTACCTCAGATGTCGGAAATTGGTTTTTGGTCACCAAGACTTCAAAATGGAAACCACTTTGTTTTGAATGTTGTGATTTCTATTTCTGTGTTCTGTGTCTGTCTAACGCCAATGTCTTCAGTGTCCAACGTCATTGTTTTCCGTGTTCTCGTTTTGGCCATGTCTTTGGACTTCAATTTTTGTAAATTTTACTCCTTTGTTCCTTCGGTATTCTACTGCCGTTGTTTGCCATAGAAACCGGAAAAGGCGGGAAATTTAGAAGTACTCAGAGTTGAATAAAGCTCAACTGACAGGTTGCATAGGTTGTGTGGAAGTGATTTGTAGCCCTGATTTCTGATTTGGGAGTTCAGTTGGGAGACTTTTTATCAGCATCCTGATACAATTATAAATTATCTAATATTAAATTTGATATCTTTGTATTTAAATCCAGTTCATTGTAAAATTCAAAATTTGGTGGCACATAAATGAATTTGATTTCTATTTTTTTTTTCATTTTCAAGTGTAGTTTTAAAGATTTAAAAAAAAATAATCAACTTCCCATACTTAAACATTGCATATTCCAGAAATAAATTACATAAAAGTACTTCTACGGATGAAGGTTTGAATTGACGGGTAAATTTCCCCTATTAATCTACAATTATTTATCAATTCATTGTAAGACTTGATGAGTGCCCTGTGTTTGTCTATGTGTTGTAATCGTCCACTAGCTTAAGACACTAGTGCTTTTTCCGGGCAAAGGATGACAGCGATTGTAAGAGCACTTTGCCAGTTTAATTAATGTTTGTCTACAATCCCGCACCCATGACCAATGAAGACATGGATGTAGCGTTGCTCGACAATTAGCAAAGAATTCCGCTTAATCCGGTGATAGGGGTCGTCTTGAACTTGCTGTGAGGTATGAGCAAAGTTCATTGTTGAAGGCCTCACGGTGACTTCAAGATGAAGAACAACGATAAAAGCGTTGTTCCTTTGCTTGTTTTTACCATGTATTTGTAGAGACTTTGTCTCATGTGCATTTACACCATATCCTTTCATTCACCATTGCAGTATCAGTTTCTGCGGGATTTCAGAAACCCTTCAAGAGAAGCCCTTTTTCACTTCAGTCTCTTAAACGTACAAAATTATTTATTTAATTAATTCATCAAAACTACGAAAAATTCCGTGTGTATCTGCTGAAACTGGAACATGGTAGGCGGAAATACGCCTACGTGGAAAAATACAACAAGTGTAGGAGGCCCAAGTGTTATAGACAGTATAATAACGCTTTCCTCTCTCCGGAGTTTTATACAAAAATGCAATAAATTAATGGAAACATCTTTTTAAATCCACAGACAATACGGAAGTGTTTTATGATTAAACATTTTTATTGCATATTGTTGGTTTTAAAAAGATACACTACTTATCAAAATCAATGAAAAAATGTCAAATGTGTCAGAATTATCTGATGTCACAAATTTCATTGTTTGAGTCATGATAAAATATTAAGATTCCTTTTCATTAAAGAATTAATAGATCATGATCAGTAATACATAAATTCACTAGATTGTAGAATTTTTCTAAGTGAAACTATGTTAAGATTTCCAAATGATAATTGAGGAAATAGGCAGTGAAATTCTTTCTCCCATTTAATAATGCCAAATATCTTTAACTTATGAAATTATTTACTTATTTTGTTTCTACACATTTGTTCTGCCCATTTGTAGTATCATATTTTTTTTGTAAGGAAATGAGAACCGAACCGTCAGGCTTAAAACAAATATCCAAGAACAATGGCAACATCGGGATATCTAAGAAACAAAGACATAACATCGGTACAGCACAGAAAAGGAAAGAACAACACGGACGCAATAAAAAAACCATGGGTGAGATTAGGTGCACACGTAGAGTTAACATCTCCTCCTTATAAGACACCCGCCCTCTTCAATTCCAGAAGTAAAGTAAAATCAAGTAGAGGAAAAACAATTTCAAGTGTAAAAGGGAAAGACCTGTTGTCATCTGGGTAAGAGATTTCCCATTGTGGTCCACAAGATCGTGATGTCGACTGTAAAAATTCTAGTGATGACTTCAAGTAATTGGTAAAATACCCTTCTTTAAGTTGCCTATTTATGAGCAAACGATCGAATTGGGAGATGTACACTCCATATTCTGGTGCTGTTGGAATATTGCTATATGGAAAAGGGGAGTTGACTATTGGAAAACTGAAGTCATCGCGTTTGTGATACAGCCTAGATTTTTCAAGATAAAGGTCAAGGAATGAAGCCGATGCGGCAGCGTCTGTATATCCTTAATTTCGAGCTCTTCCGGATAGATGAAAATCACCAATACGAGAGGTTGTTCCGTGACAAAATATCATCTATATAATGGAAGCTGAAATTAAAGGATTGTGCTAGTATTTAGTCCTTATTTTGAAGAAGGGTATCGATGAATTCAGTCTAATATGGGTGGAGAAACAGATCGGCTAAAATAGGTGTACAGTTTGTAAAATTATTCTTCCTGCGTCCTTTATACAGGGAAAGTGTAATTTTTCGTCAAGTAACGATTTAGATTAGGAAAAAATAACTTAGCATTCTTTGTGATGTGATAATGTTCAATAGAAAATAATAAAGGGTAAATGTCACATTCAAAAAAGGTGTTGTAGGTCCTGTTGAATTTAATACCATAAAAATACCAAAGATACCCAAGTTGCACAATAAACAGTAGATTTCGTTATGCTGTACTCGTGTTTCAAGGAGTAACCTCCAATCAGCAGCATTCCTTTGGTACATTTAAAACAATATGGACAAAATTCATGTATTGTTACAATGTTTTTTCAAATCAAAATTTAGTGATTTCAAATAAAATAAAAACTAAGAATATTTAAAAGTATTGTGATCAAACGACATCGACTTTGGTTTGTGTAAAAATAAACGGTTCAAAATTTCAATATAAAGCAAAATTTGAGAGTCGAAATTCTACGATCATTTTTTTTTCAATTGCTAGTAATATTCAATATTTTGTCTTTGTCATTCTGTCTCAGTTCGTGTTGGATATGAATTGCCGTGTTGGATTTTTGTTTTTGAATTTCCCCTTTACTTCTTTTTGGTTCGGTATACGTTTGCCGATATACCCTATACTATGTAGAGACGACTTATTTTAACTCTGTATATTCCTTGATTTTTATATCCATAGAGATAAATGCAGGTGTTGTTTTCAATATTTATAACCCAATGCGCTGTTGTAATTTTATAAATGTCAACACGGTCATTTTATTAAGACCGTAATAGTGCCAACAAGAACTAACAATGTTTCGTCGCCTGACTGTCAATGTTGGACTACTGGCCAGAAAAATCACAATCCGTTCTAGAATAATTTTACTTCTGATGTCATACCAACAATGAACAGAGTAAAAAGATTTTTGGGAAAGTTACGTATCGTATTATCTCATAACCATGACAATCCTGCAGTCAAAATAAAGAATGTTCTATCCTATGTTTTCTTCTGATATCAAATCCGATTTGTCTACAGAAAACAGCGAAGTTACCAAAGCAGAAGTTAATGCGTCCACCAATATTTTCAAGACAACAAGAGACCGAAATGTACTGTAGTATTTTAGAAGGAACTCAGTTAATTTTACGTCACTACTACTATAAGAAATGTGTATCTCATCAATTCATTCATTAAATACACGTATATTGGTTTGCTCAGTTTGATGCTATAGCTATTGACACTCAACACCCATATGCAAAAACAAAACACGTTATGGAAACTCACATGTCGTAAATTGAAAGCGTTGGTTCTTGCCACTTATATGAATTTCATGCTAAAAAACCGTACTGAATTAATGACTCTATTTCCTATTTATCCCAAGACATATCGGAAGTGTGTTTGTTTTATGCTTATTTAATGGTGATAGAGTGAGAAATAATATGTCATATTTCAGTTGATAACAGAATGTCAGCTTCAACTTGTAGAAGAGCATGCGACTAATGCTTGAGGTAACGGGACAGAAAAAAGAAAGTTTGGGTACCCATAAAACGGTTTAACCCTACCACTGGCTTTTTCTAGTGCCGGTACCAAGTCCGGTTATCCCGAGTTCCTGTCGTTGTTAACGTTTGTCTTTTGTTTTTTTTTATTTGTTTTTTTTTTTGCCGGCCCTTGGTACATTGTGGAATGTGACTGTGTTTTCGGCCATTGTAGGTGTTTCCTGTAATCTGTTTTATTCATTTCATTAAATATTAAGAAAACAACAAGATGGGTAAACATATTGATTGTATCTACACCGTCGGCGTAACCCTAGTATTATTTTTTAGTGC